>NW_010729119.1:3793149-3899492 GCF_000365185.1 Nelumbo nucifera | reverse complement strand
TAGCAGCATACCATGACTACGAGATTTGGCAAATGGATGTCAAAACTGCATTCCTGAATGGAGATCTTACTGAAGATATCTATATGCAGCAGCCGCAAGGCTTCATAGCTACGGGTCAGGAACACATGGTATGTAAATTAAATAGATCCATATATGGACTTAAGCAAGCTTCTAGGAGTTGGAACATTCGATTTGACTCTACTGTCAAAACGTTTGACTTTGAGCAGAATCCGAATGAGCCCTGTGTTTACAAGAAGACCAGTGGGGACAAGGTTACGTTCTTGGTTCTGTATGTAAACGACATTCTACTCATTGGGAATGATGTAGAAATGTTGACTATGGTGAAAGTATGGCTTTCACAGCATTTCTCCATGAAAGATCTTGGAAAACTGGGTCTTCGACTCTATAGAGATAGATCGAAGCGGATAATAGGATTATTCCAATTTGCTTACATCGACAAAATTGTCAAGAGATACAGCATGCAGAACTCCAAGAAGGGAAATGTTCCTTTCAGGCACGGAGTCACTCTTTCCAAGAAGATGTCTCCCAAGACCTCTGAGGAGATTGAGGGCATGAARGAYGTTCCCTATGCCTCAKCYGTAGGRRGCATCATGTATGCCATGTTGTGCACTCGTCCTGACATTGCTCAGGCAATGAGTGTGGTAAGCAGATTTTAGGCCAACCCAGGGCAGGAGCACTGGACTGCTGTGAAAAACATACTTAAGTACCTTCGAAGGACAAAAGAGTTTTGTCTGGTATTCGATGGTAGCTCACCCTAGATCCAGGGGTATACTGATGTCGATTTCCAGTCGGATCCAAATGATAGAAAGTATACATCTGGGTATGTTTTCATGATAGGATCGTGTGCTGTTACAAACAGGGGTCCACGGCAAACTCCACAACCGAAGTCGAATACATTGCCGCAAGTGAAGCTGCCAAGGAAGCCGTGTGGATGAAAAAGTTTGTTCACGAATTGAGAATAGTTCCATCCAGCACATCACCCATCCCGTTGTTGTGTGACAACAATGGAGTGGTTGCTCAGGCTAAGGAGCCACGAGCCCACTCGAAGTCGAAGCACATCGAGAGGAAGTACCATATACTGCGGGAGATTGTTGGTAGAGGGGACGTCCTGATTTAGAAGGTAGCGTCCGCGGAGAATGTAGCAGACCCATTGACTAAGCCACTAACACAGAAAGTGTTTGAGAAACACATGGAAAGTATGGGACTCCGGCTTGTACCAGATTGGACTTAAGTGCAAGTGGGAGTTGTTAGACAGTTGTATGTCCTTAGCTCCAATCAGAATGATGTACATTATGAATTTATTGTAAATGAATAAAGTGCATATTTGATTCATGTTCCTATGGTGTGTTTCTGTGTAATATCATTAAATTGGACACTTATGAGACTCGTGTTAGTTTAGAATGTTCACAGCCATTGGATAAGTCTGGGTAGATTTATCTTGCCAAGGTTGACACTGGTGTACTTCCAAATGTTGGGGTGGCCTATCTCAGTCGCCAGGGTGAAACCCAAGGCACAAGCAGTGTAGGATTAATTGAATCTTTGAACCGGACTAGATTTTCAGCATTGCCCTGGACCTTGGAGATTGATGGGTGAAACTGGAAAGTTACACCTGACCCCTAGACTCGATTATGATACTGCCCTAGGTGTCGGATTGGGTTGCCTTTGATATGCCAATCAGTGAGATCCTTAGCGAGGGTCAAAATCTGGGTACGTTGGGACAGTCTGAGARTTCATCTGAGTGGGTGATCATAGTGAYAGGATCAACCCCTTTGTCGGACAAAGGTAATGATCGGGGATGCACTCTCTCTGATGGAAACCAAGACTATTGGCAGCCGATTTCAATCGTTGAAAAATGTTTTTGCAAGATATATTTTATATACGGATATAAATATATATATAATGGTTTCGAAATGTTTGCAAAAGGTTTTAATTCCCGGGATCCATGTGAGCAAAGAGTGCATCACTGTTCCTTGCAGCCGAGGGAGAGGTCCTCTCTTGTCAGGCAGTGTTTGATCATTATGGATTTAGAGGTTAAGTGTAAGACCATTGAGGGTAATACCTGATGGGATAATCTTGCATCTACCCACAGTCCCTGGGTGTTACAAGGTGACTTGGCCCAGAAACCACTTAGTGTAAATGTTGGGCCCATAGAGTCCATGTGATGGGCTCAGGGGGTTCACTGGGCTTTCCAATGAATTTGGCTTGGCCTTGTAACAAAGGCTGGGCCGAACCCTTGTGGCTGATGTGCAGATCAATGCTTGGGTCGCATGTCATACAAGGAAGCCCAACTGGGCAGTAGTTTGGAAGGCTAAGTGAGTACATATACTTATTGGTTTTGCAAAATATATTTTATATGAGATATAAAAGTATATATATTATGGTTTTCAAACATTTGCAAAAGGTTTTAATTCTCGGGATCCATGTGAGAAGAGAATGCAACATTGTTCCTTGCAGCAGAGGGAGAGGTCCTCTCTTGTCGGGCAGTGTTTGATCATTATGGGCTGAGAGGTTAAGTGTAAGACCATTGAGGGTAATACTTGATGGGCTAATCTTGCATCTGCCCACAGTCCCTAGGTGTTACAAGGTGGCTTGGCCCAGGGACCACTTAGGGTAAGTGTTGGGCTCATAGAGCCCATGTGATGGGTTTCACGGGGTGCACTGTCCATAACAGTGTATTCGGCCAGGCCTTGTAACAAAGGTTGGGCTGAACCCATGTGGCTGATGTGTAGATCAATGTTTTGGTCCCACGCCATACAAGGAAGCCCAACTTGGCAGCAGTTTGGAAGGCTAAGTGAGCACATAACCTTATTGGGCCTAAAGCCCATTTCGAACTGGGCTTATTTGATTAGTTAAATGAGGGGCGAGTTCTGAGATTAGATTAGCAGATAGGATTGGGTCTTAACCCTATCCACTCAGAGAGTCTAGATCTAAATGTGATTCAGAACTGGAAACCTCCTAATAGGATTAGGAGGGGGCTGATCTAATCTATAGATAAGATATGGGTTTACTCTTTTCACTTAAAGGGAATTCTGATCCAAATATGATTTGGATCAACAACTCCTAATGGGATTAGGAGTTGATCCCTTTAAGCTTATAAAAGGAGGAGGGGGCGGCAGCCTTTAGAAGACATTCATATTCACATCCTCTTCAGAGCTGAAATCATAGAAGAAAGAATTCAGCACCTCCGCCTCCTTCCTGCCGCCGCCATATCTTCCAGTTCGATCTTCTCTTGTCAGTAGGTGTGATCAAGATTGGATCTTGATATCAGTCCTTTGTGAAAGGGCTGATTGGAAGTAGTGCTCACGTKYYGTCCAGCTGATTCTTGYGRAGGATCTGGTTCTTTTGAAGAACGCTGTTGATTCTGCTCCATCATGCACTGCGCCATCTTCACTGGGAGCAGTTTTTGGTTCCTTCCTTGGGCGTGAACACTTCCATTGGGAGATATTGTTTCTCCGTATCAAGTATATCCTTCTTCTACTGTTTTTGTTCAGATCTGGTTCGGTTCATGGTTCAAGATTGATCCTTGAAAAATATGATTTTTCTAAAATAGGGAATACGATTCCCAATAGGATGGAGAGAAATTTTTGAAATTCGCCCATACTATTCCGCAAGATTCGGGCGTCCATACGATGGATATCTCCTCCCTTCAGGGACTTTGTTTGGGAGCTCGTGCAACAGCTTGTACCCGGGGCGAGGAGACATATAATAACTTCGCCTATGCTCGGGTAGAACACAAGCTAGGTTCATCTTGATGCAAATGATCAAAGAGAAGATGTCAAGGTCTGAAGGTTTGTTGTAATCGTGGGAAAGGGAAATGGTACTTACGATGTTGCGGATGGAGTTCAAATGTAGCTGGTCTATGGCAATGTCAAAGAACTTAATGAGTTCGACTATGAAAGAGTGGAGTGGAAGACGCAGCCCGGCTACGAGCTGCTCCTCGAAAACCACAATCTCATCATGACCGTGACCCCAAGGAAAGTTGCCTAACGGAATACTGTATACTAAGTTATTAAGGAGTTTGTACCGGGCTACTAAAGACAGGAGCCTGTCCGCTATCATTGTAGACAGACTGAAGTTGTCCGGCAAGAGACCTCGGTGTGAGGTGGAGGCCGACTTGCCAGAGGCTTCTCGCTCTCGCTAAGGTGAGTTTGCCTCAGACCGATTGGAGTCCACATCCTGTGCCGAAGTGTCCACCTTGGCAGGATGAGGTTCCGCGATCTATGCCGAGGTACCCACCTCGGCCTTAGCGGACTCACTACTCCCATCTAAAAGGCTATCTAAGCTAAGACTAGACATGCTAATGGAAAGGACAACGGAATCAAAAGCAAAGGAAGACAAACTCACCAAAAAACAAGACCGAAGAAAGCAAGGCGACCTCAGACCTGGGAATAGCTGGCACTGAGTTGGGATACTTGAACACGACCTCAAGGACTTTGATTCATGGTTTTTGGCGTAGAAAATGGGCCCTTCAGGCCCTATTTATGGCCAGTATATCCAGAGATCAACGGCCAAGATCTACGCGATCCAACGGATCCTAGGAAAACCAGCTGCATGCTACCCGAGGTTGAAATCAGTTGAGTGCGCGTTTTGACGTCCGTAGAATTTATAATCGGCTTGACGTCTACGCATACCTAATACGCAGTCTGGGTCACTTTTTGGTTGAGTCAAATGGTCGAACAAGTCCAACCAAAGGTCCGCCATCCGTACCACCTAGACTTCGTGCCAAATCCACCTAGGCTTGTCATGAACTCTCCACGCCGGGTCAGGACCCCTGGCACGAGGAGTTGGGGGGCAATTGATGAGGGGTAATTTGGCATGACCTAGTAAGTAAAGGTCACGTGGACGCGATATGCTCGTAGGGTGACAACTCAGCAAGAGGAGCCTAGTCAGCAGTCTTCAGAGCTCGGGTGTTCGGTCACCTCAGCACCTAAGCCAGTTCGGGGTTCAGAAACCGAAGTGACACGTAATCGACTCCAAAAGCTTCTCAGCAGACTCCGTGCCTCCCAAGATCATGTCGCGTAACGGCAGGCCTTGTCCTCTCCCCGCCCAGATCAGGTGATAACGATAGACTTCATTAACTGATACGTTACTCCCCATCTAAAGCGGAAACGGATCTCATCTACTTAGGCCAAAGATCCCGAAACCGTTTCGTAAGACCCACGGTAGCTCAACTATATAAGGGCATCAACCCCTCTAGGGCCTAGGCATGCACGATTATTTACATTCAAGCTCTCTAGCATTCAATCTTTTAACTCGCAACTACAGCAAAAATACTAACTAAAGCATCGGAGCGACCTCGCCACGTGAACAACGTCCAAACAACCTTCCAACTAGGAGCTTCCAGACTCTATCCATGAGAACAATTCACAACCTCCATCCTCCTAAATGTTAAAATAAGAATCATTATATAGGTTTCATAAACCAATTCAATGATAATTTTAGTCATGATGATTTCTTATCGAGACTTTTCACAAACCCAAAACCGTTTGCCTCGTGCCCTAGGTTGTTTGGATGTGAACACCCTACAAATACCGATTCCAAATGGACAATGCTTGGCCTCATCTTCCCACAAGAAGAAGTTGCATCTTCTATTGGGTACGTAATATTAGAGGACCAAGTATAAGCTACCAAGAATTAGTTGTATTACTATGAAATTGTGTATATAACACTAAATTTAACTTGCATAATAAGGGAAGCAAAAAACTTGCGCCCAAAGTTCTCATCCTTCCCATTCCGAGCAGTAACAATAATACACATGGGCACGAAAGCTTCATATTGGCAGTTATAATAAGGTAACAAAGTCCCTGGCAGTTTAAAACAAGTTAACGGAAGTGTTTTGGACATTTCGTCGAATGGGTAGGATAGGGTGCACGAAGTGAATGGGAGGGGTGGCCTGGGTGTGCGGAATGGCTAGGCTGGCTGGGGGGTTGCATGGCTACGTGGGGTGGCATGGCAGGCTAGGGGGAGTGACCTGGGTGCGCTGGATGTCTAGGCAGGCTGGGTGAAGTGGCCTGGGTGCGTGGTGTGCGTTGGTGGGCTGTGCGGGGTGGCATGGCAGGCTAGGGGGAGTGGCCTGGGTAAGTGGGGTGCCTTGGTGGGCTATGGGAATAGCCTGGGGCTGTGTGAGTGGCCTGGGCGCTCAGCCCTTTCATCGAACAGGTGCTGATCAGCAGCAGCACCTTACCTGTAAGTGGTTTTCTTATCCGTCGATGGCCACCGGTGAGTGACTTTGGGGTAGTCGTCGCTACTTGGCTCACCTTCGCTAACATCGGTAGCTGTCGATCTCCTTGGTTCACCGAGGTTGAAGCTCATAAAATGAACTGAGGGTAAGATACCTCCGGTCGTCGTTGGCTTGGGAAAAACCAATCCTATCCTTAAATCTCCTCATGGACTCTTATTCTTTCTACCTTGACAACTTTATTTACTCTTCTCTTTTGATGGTGTAATGCACTCCATTCTTTTGTGTTCTAATGATATTGATACATTATATGTTATGTGTTTTGATAATGCAATCTACCTGCTTTTAGACATACTTATATGGTCTAATGTTTAAATTTGTTATGATAATGCAATCTACCTGCTTACTTTTAGACATACTTATATGGTTTTTGTTAATGATGATAAAAGGGGAGAAGTGTTTGATTAATTTATGTGGAAAATGACATCATCTACTAGTTTGTGAATGTATTTACTATTGGAAAATGATATCATCTAGGGAGAATAATATGAAATATGTGAACTAATGATAATGTCATTGTGATTGAAAATGATATCCATGCAGCTTATCATGTATGAAGATGATTGCGGTTAACCTTTAGTGCAATGTTCAAAATTTCGATACATATCAGACCATATCGATCAATACGTATTGTATCAAGAGCCTCCCGATGCGATCTTATAGGGCGTGTTTCAGGGGTTTAACCCGGTTCAGGGGGTAGAAGAGCCTTGAACCAAACCCTCTGAACCAGGTTCACAAAAAAAAAAAAGAAAGAGGAGCAAAGGCCGATACAGCCAAATACACTTCTACTGTCGTATCGGGCTGCATCAATGTTTTGAACCTTGCTTTGGTGTGCAACCGTTTGTCCAATGATAATATAATCGTGATAGCATGATTTTGGTTATCCCACACTAGTATAACTGCAAGAGTGTGATTATAGCTATTCTATGATAATATGATTGAGATATATAAGTCCATCCCCTTACAAGTGGTTTTTTTTTTAATTATGGATTTATGGTTGTGATGGGCGTATAATTTTTGTCATGGAAGATATTGGATGGGCATCTTGCAATTGCAAATATCTCACCAAACTAACAAATACCATTTAGGGGTAGAAGAAAGCAATGCTTTCAAAATGTCTTGGTTGTGTGTGATTTCAATATGATTTTTATATTAATAGCTAGTCGGGAGGGGGTCGGTCACACATGATACAAAGGTGTTGCAATTAATTGTATATAATCTGTAACATCATTTTATTTCCTCCACATGGTAGTCTCAACTCGCAACAATTATAGTATATGTTTGGCATCAATGTTGCATATGAGAAAACGGGGCTGCTGATGTGTGGGTTGGAAGCATTATTTTCTGAGAAAACAATGTCTTTTTTCTGTTTGGAAATGTTGCTGCTAGGTAAGACGTTTCTTGGAGCAACAATACTTTCTGTTTAGTACCAGTGCTCCATGTCTGTTTTCAATACTAGTACCCATTATAAGAAAATCCCAGATTCGGTGTTACTCCAAACCACACCTCGATTTCCAAGATGTGACTTGGAACACCGTTTTTTATGGAAAAACAGTTCCAAACAAACTGATGTTTCATGGAACACCATTTTTTCTGACATAGCACTGATGTATCACTGTTTTTTGGAGCAATGGCATCGATGCCAAACAAACGCAAAATATTTCCAATGGCATAATTTAACAAAAAAATAATGCTTTATTTAAATCAATATTAGGCATCATGTCCAATATTAGGCATCTAACTTTGATATTATCATCCTTAGGAGCATTATCGAGCAGACATTCAAAGTTTTAAAGGTCCACTTTAGTATATTAAAGAAGATGATACCATAACCCTTAATGGATTAAATGGATATAATAATTGCATGTTTTGTTGTACATATATTTTCCAAAAAATAAGCTATAGAGGATGATTCAATTAGTAATACGAGACAAATGGTATCAAAGAAATAAATGATAGTATCACCTTACGAGCATGAATGTTAAAGACGGATGTTTGGCTTTAGTAGTTTCATATACTGCTCATAATATGTGACTAAAGAGCAAACCGAATATGTGTTCATTCCATGCATTCATGGCTGAATAAAATATGGGGGCCACAAAAAGCGATTGTAATACGTTAATTAAGCACCCAATTCGCCAAGCCTTCGTGAGCCCAAGAACCAGACCACTCCACGGCCTAGCTAGTGTAATATGTTTCTAATTGGGATATTTATTTGTAGGGATCATCGTATGGAGGTTAATTTAGATATTCATTTATCAGGGTTTTCCTATCAAGTTTAATTTTAAAAAATAACATGCATAATAACTTAGGACCTGTTCATTTTCTTTAAATTCTTATCTCTTACGAAGAATCTTTTAACTTTAAGAAAAAAATGGTGGTTCGTTTTCTCTCATCTCTTCTCTTAAAAGTGCAATCATACAACTTTTTATATTTCAATGATACCTCCAAAAAGACACAAAAAACTCTCATATATAGGGTCAAAATGGTTATTTGATAATTTTCAAAATTCAGAATTTAGAATAACATTGTCTACATTCAGGGTAGAGGAAAGAAA
This sequence comes from Nelumbo nucifera, assembly GCF_000365185.1. Next base: position 3,890,676 of record NW_010729119.1, on the reverse strand, counting down.
AGTTCATTAATACCAATATAACTCTTAATGTAATTATTGTACTTCAAATGTCAAACTTCAAAACAAACGAACAGGCCCTTAGTAAATGCATGGGTAAATGAATTATAAATTTAGAAAGATCAAGGCTAGAAATGAAATCATACAAGGGAACCTAACTAAGAATTTAGTCATATCCAAAGACAATCATCACCTACAATACATGTTAAAAAAAGTGATCTGTTACAGAAGGGGTAGAAAAACTAGGGGCAAAGAAGAGGTAATAAAAAATTATTTAAGTGCTTATAATTTAACAATTGGTGAAGGCATTTAACAGTACGGAATGGCCAAACAGGATTCATGCCCCCGTTTAGTTGCGACAAGGCTTAGATGATGATTATGATGTTAACCCCTAATGAATTTCTTGTTTGTTTGATTTTTCAATTTTTAATCATTTCAATAACTAATATTTAATTATTCATCTTCTTAATGTCTAATCAGTTTATCAGTTCTTTTATCATTTTTTATAAATAACAATAATTTTATACCATCTTATAAATTAATTAACCAGCTTGTTACTTGTTTAGTTTTTATTAATTATTTAATGGTTTTATGAATTTTTTAATCAGTTTATTCATTCATTGAACATTTTATTAATTAATTAAGGATAAATTAGTTATACCTCTCCTGTTATTTTCTTAACAGAGAATGATGATTTCATGCCTTTACACATAATATTCCTATTATGCCCATAGATTATATAATATTAGAGAGCCTATTGATTGAAAGCCAGGTTCAACCAATAAACTGTTGTCCTAACTCCTGAGCTTGGTCTTTGCCTATTTCATGACAGAAAAGGATTAGAATGAAAATAGGTTTTCCAACCAATTACGGCAGAGCATACAATAACGTAATTTTTTTTCTTGTTGCCAGTTTTAAAACAAATCATCTGATTTGAAACATATTGTTTCTTAAAAAAACACAGTATGATGTTGAATTTCTGATTTCAAAAATCAAAGACATTTTCATTTGGTTATTTAATATTTTAATTTTATGTTCCATAAATTATATAATTTCTAGTTTGAAAATAGATTGTTTCACAAAACAAAAAACACAAAAAAAGACCATGTTTTTAGTTATGCATGTGTTCTTAGTTTTCAATATTGATATCAAAAACATGTTCTTAAATTTCTGGTTTCAAAAGCATGTTTTAATCTGGTTATTTAATATCATGTTCCATAAATCCTGTCTCAAAAAATAATACATCATGTTCCATCAATCATATAATTCTACACTACAAATTTGATTTTGATTTAAAAACCATTATTTTGATGAAAATGGTTCCAAAAACATGTATTGTTTTTTTAGGGGGAAAAAACTTCTTTATCCTTTAAAAACAAAGCAAAGTTCAAAAAGCATGCTTTTGTGGCAATTTTGAAAAGCAAATGAAAAACAAAAACATTCAGTTGAAAACCCCTTACAAAATTTGTTCTTGTTTCACAAATCATTATTTTGATGGTTCCAAAATCATGTATTGATTTTTTTAATCAAAACTAACTTCTTTTTGCCTTTCAAAACAAAAATAAAGTTCAAGAAACAAATGAAAATAAAAACACTCGTGCTGTTGAACACCTACATTTTTTTTCTTAAACCATTATTTTGATGGTTCCCAAAAACATGTATTGTTTTTGAAACAAAACCAATTTGTCTTTGCTTTTAAAAACAAAAACAGAGTTCAAAAACATGTTTTTGTTTTTTAGCTGATCTAACATTTTCAAAACAAATGAAGAAAAAAAAAGTCATGTAAACACCCCTTAGATTTTATCATGATGAAGGCAAGAAAATGATTAATAAACACCCAGGCAAAACACCTAGGTAAATGATTCTAATCAAATGAAATCCATCAAATAATTGAAACCACTGAATGGCAATGTTCCATATGGTTCATACTGCATATTAATTCTACAATTATAACAGAAGCCTGCCTAGCGGAAACATGAAGATATCACATAGCAAATAACCATGACTATTACACATGTTACCATAATTTCATCCTCACCTTTTAATCGAGGAAGAAACCAGATTTGATTGTCCACATCAAACAAATCTTCAACATAAACCAAGTCCCAGAAGGTTTCAAGGGAGTTCAGACATATGACAGACAGCAGGCATGTTATTCCATGCACAAGAGCCCAGACCCCATCCTTGACCCATCTTTGAAGTTTCAGCAGTCATTTGCTTGTAATCACTACAGAAATCTTCACCAAGCAGTGTTGCTATAGTATCAGTCACAACGGATAGGTCTTTCCCATTATCAGAGCTCTGCCCAAACCAATCGGAACCTAGCAAGGCATCAGGCCTGGAAAAATCCAATCGATTTAAGATTTCCTTGTCTCCATCTGGGGTTGAAACCTTTTCAGCTGTTTCTGGCTTGATGTTAGATCCTACAGAACACAGAAGAAACTGTATTCTTAAGGTAACAATTTTAACCTTATTCTTCAAAGAGCAATGAGGGAGAAATATGCTCACCAGGTAATATATCGTTTGATGGGGGCTCATCAAAAGAGCTCCCACTAATGGGAGTGCACTCACTAAAAACTGAAGCAGCAGATCGGCCCAATGGAGAGATCGGGTCACTGTATTCATCCCATTCTGTTTCACATAGATTCAAGTTTGAGCTGTCCACCACTTCATTGGGTGTAACAACCGAAGAACTCGAGCTCTTGTCAGCCGACTGATTCTTAGCACTGCTTATATTCTGTGCCTCATGAAGTAATGCTTCCAGCAGGCCACTGTTCCTTGGCAAAAGACAATCTGACTGCACTGACCCAGTTGGTGGAGGGGATTGGATAAATGTATCAACAGATTCAAGAGATACAGGCATGGGAAGGGATGTACCCCAGCTACCAAGGTCAGTTTCTGGATATTGGAGTGAAGGGAGCTCCAACTTCACAGCCCCTGGAATGGGCTTAGAAGCAGAGAAATTGCCATTTATAAGGGCATGGCTACCAAAATGAGGTGGATCCTTGGCATTGGGGTCAGGATCATATGGAAAAGACAACCCAAATGGCCGATGTATTTTCTCACAATTATCACCCTGAAACTGGTCAAATGGTGGGAGTGCACTGGTTACGTTACCATTCAAACCAGGAAACAACCCCTCTGATTCTCGAAGCTGTTTGGTGTGATGCATTATGGGAGGCATGAAACTGTAATTCTGGGACGAAACCAGATTCTGTGTCAGAATGTTGCTAGTAGAAATGTTGGGAAGTGCTGATGGATAAGATAAAGCCCCTTGGGTTGCCTTGAAATTGTCAAAAATGACATCGGGAATCTCATAACTGTTTCCTTGCAAGAGATCATGGTGCCGTTTATCCACACTATTGATTTCAACTGAGTTCTGAGTTTGCCGGCTCTCATTTAATGCTTGCAGACACACCTCAGGAGGATAAAGTGGTAAGCCAGCTCGTTGTCGTCTCTTGATTCGGGTATTCCAGTAGTTCTTTATCTCATTATCTGTACGTCCAGGCAACTAGCAAGAAAGAAAAGAACAACAGAATCCCAGGAAATCAATAAAGGACCAGACAGAAACAAGAATATGGAAACAAGAAAACAAGAGAGAATTTATAGCAAATAAACATTTCATTTTGGATGTAACACTCTACAATGGATTCACAAAGTTCATACTGTATTGCTTTGAACTATTTGTACAAGTTACTGAAGACACATGGTCTAGCCTAGGCTTAAAAATGCCTAAAATTAGGCTAATAAATAGCCCAAAACATGGTTTAACTTTGGATTAAAAAATTCAGGGATTCTAAATGGTAGTATTTCATGTTTGCAGCTGAACCTTTTGTCAAGAAGGCTGTTCCATGCGTAAGTTTGTTCTTTAATTTTTGATCATTTGATTTGAGATGTTCCTTATTTATGTTATACTTCCATTGGAAATTTTACAGCAATCCAAAAAAGGGGAAAGTTAATACATTCAAAAAGCAGATTCCTATCTCAAAACTGACTTACGAGTCAACCCATCACAAGAACACACACAAAATAAGCATCTTGTTCTTTACAAATTTATGGTAGCATATAAAGTTACATCAAACTCAGTTTCAAGGCAAGGCTAGTCATGAGAGGGGGGTCTTGTTAACTAGGTGACTTTTTTGTTAAATAAAAGCTATGAATCCTAGGGCAATTCCCTAGGTTTCATAGCAACCAGCAATCATCTTTCAGTAGTAATTATCAAAAAATCTACGTTAAATTTCATTTTAAAAAATAGAAAATCAACATATACATTAGAAGAGAAAGAAGAAAGAAAACAAAATCAGAAAATAGGACTGAGCCCCTGTTTTTGTCCCAGGAAAAATGAAGAGTGGAAGAAGAAGATTTTAAAGATAGAACATACAACAACATGTGTGTTGACTGAACCCTAACAAATAAGAAATAGTAAGAAGAAACTAGTATATAAAGTCACAAAATGAATAATTTAGTGTATAATGTCTATTTTATTATTATATCATCAAAATATAAAGAATATTAAAATATTTTATATCGCCATTAACAAAATAGCTAGGTGCTTAAGTGAGACAACGCTTCATTGGCACCTTATTGCCTAGGTGCCCACCAAGGCATTGCCCCCTTGAAAAATATGATCAAACTACATAATAAGAAGAAAATTCAAACATCCCATAAGATACAGTAGACATAGTTCTACATTTACTTATGAAAAGAGAACAAAAATTGTGTACAACCATGATGCCAGAAAGACATGATATTGGAAAAACTTATAACCAATCAACCGGCATCATAAAAGTGGTAACCAATCAGGTGATTTTTCATCAAAATTCTTGGGGTTTTGATTAGTCAAATCCTTTCCAGTATCATATCTTTCAGCATCATAGATTTTTCCAAAAACATAACCAATAAATATGGTATCTGCTTAAAGAAAAAGGTCTATGGGAATTTTCCAATAAATAAAACATGTTATGACTAAAATAAGGATACCTCTAGAGTCTAGACATCCTGATTTTGATAGACATATGAAGGGCACTTTATGCAGGCATCTAAAGCTCTATTGTTGGCAATGCATCAATCACAGCCTCACTAGACATGCCTCTCACAAACATAGATATGAAAATAAAATAACCAAGAAAAATGGGAAGATAGGAAAACTAAAGGAAGATTGTCCATTGCAGAGGAATGTTAACTTCATAGTTGTGAGGATAGCCCAGATAGGGGCCATTGCTTGGTTAGAGGTAAAACCGAGAAACTGACAAATGTGAGAATGTGGGTACGAGCATGAGAGTCCACTTTGTCCCCCACCCCGCTCCCCCCCCAAAAAAAAAAAAATCAAAAAATTTTAGAGGTTAGGTCCATATCCAGTCCAGCCCTACAAAGACCCCAAATAACTGGGGCCAACATTGGGTGGTGGCCTTTTAATCCAGTGAAATAGATAAATTTTAATAAATTAAGTTTATTGATAAAATATGGAACATTAGGTGCAACAGTTTTGTGTGGGTGTGTGTATATATTTAATTAGCAGGGAATTGAAATATTATGCGGTATCAACAAAAGGAGACAAGATACATATATACATACATGTGCAGCCATCCGAGCCCATTTGTTCCCCATCTTTGCATGGAGTTCGATTATCATTCGCTCTTCTTCTTGACTGAAAGCACCCTTCTTCAAGTTTGGCCTTAGATGATTTGCCCAGCGTAAACGACAACTTTTCCCACATCTAAAAAGCCCTGAATGCTTTTGGACAGCATTCCAATTTCCTTCACCATGCTTCTTAACATAGTCCACCAAAATTGCATCTTCCGCTGATGTCCATGGCCCTTTCTTCAGAACAACCCCTCCACCCATAGTTCTCCCACAGCTACTGTCATCAATAGATGGTGAATCAATCTGATCCTTTGAGAGCATACTTTCTTCGCTATCATTAGTTGATCGACTCATCTTAATATGGATTCACCTGATCCTGCATTTAGTGAGAATCATCCATAATGGAGCTCAAGAACTTGAACATTAAGGACATCAGAAAAGGAAGATATTTATCATAGTTGGGGAAAACAATTAGATATCTCAAATTCAAAACATTAAAATCCGGCAGTGGAAAACACATCCATAACAATAAAACTTCAGAAAAATGGAGGAATCAATCTTGATTATTTAATCAATCCCAAATTTATGAGAAACCTAAATTGACAGACCCAAGAAAAGAAAAAGTAGTTACTGACAATAGTTCATGTCAAGCTCAATTGATTTTTTTTTTTTTTTTTGAAAATGGTCAAGCTCAATTGATAGTTCCTCAGCGCTAGCAGCCCATTGAATAAAGAAACTAGATTCATGGAAATCTAGAGTAAAACAAACCTATTTCAAAACACTCGTAGTCTTGAGAGCAAATGATTAATTCAAGACTACTTACTGCCATCCCATTCTCGGCGTTCCCGAACCAGAAATCCTGGAAAAGGGAAAAGAAAAGAGGCAAAATAGAAAAAAAGAAGATACCAGTGCCATCAAAAGCCCAGATCGTCCCCAGACAACCCAATATAGAGATATGGTAACAGAGAAAAACCAAACTTAGCATTCAAAATTATCAGAGTAGCAATTAGGAGGACTCAATCGAAAAAGAAAAAGGTACCAATTGAAGAATATAAGTCTTCTGTAAGAACGCCTAGAATACGAAAAACCGTCAACATCCAAACTGTAGCTCCATTAAGTTAAATGAACCTGAATCCCCGTGAACATAATCGAGACCGTGTCTGGTCGCAGAAACCAGAAAAGGACCATCAATTTCAGAACACAAAACCTAACAACTGAACATTTGCAGGAGCCGGCTCCCGAAAACCCCAAACAAATCCAGAAATCCAGCTATGTACCCAAATCCACCTCAGAACTCGAAAAACAATGGCAAGATGGTAATAAATAAATAAATAAATAAACTGAAAATAACTCCAACGCTCCAAATGAAGAGGGCGGATTCGGTCCTTACAAAATTGTGCTCACACCGTTCTCACAGCCTTTTTCAGCCGTGTATTGGGAATATCTCCCCTGTGAGAGAGCTGTGAGCACAATTTTGCGAGCACCAAATCCGATTTCCCAAATGAAACCCAAACCCTAATAATTCAGCTCAGAAAAATCAACACGAAAAAAAAGACCTAGCTGATAAACATTCAGAGCTAGGAAAAAGGGAAAAATTCAAACCCTCAAAATATTAATTTGCACAGCAGATCCTACATCTGAGAATTATCTTACCCGAAGATTCACGTTACCCAAAAAAATGGAAGCACGAAAGCACAACCAGATCCTGAACTCAAACACCAAAATTACTAATAGAAAAAACAAGAATCAAAATAAAGAACCAGAGGTGAAGAGGAGAGAGAGAGAGAGAGAGAGAGAGAGAGAAAGGGTTTGATGTGTGATGGGCGAGAAAAGGAGAGGAGTTGCTTTAGAGAAAAACCCTAAAGTGAGAAATGGCGAGAGGAGAGCGAAAATAGGAGAGAGAGCAAAGGAGAGACTACCAGCTATCAGAGCTTAGAGGAAGGAGATAGCTTTATTAATTGTTTCTTCCTCACTTCCTCCCAGTCTGTTGGTAACGCATGTACAGAGGAGAGAGAGAGAGGAGTGTGGGAGAGTCGGAGAGAGTTTCCACGGGTTTGGAGAGAGAAAGATACATGAGAGAGGGATCTAGAGAGAGAAAGGTGGGACTCGAGTGACTCGATCAACTCTATGGACCGGGGCTGTGCTAGCGGAACTCGAATAACACGTAATCAGGCGTACGGGCAGAAAAATGAAGACACCGGTGCTTAATTGACTAAAATGCCCCTAATGCATCGTTCTTTTCCCGTATGCATTGTTTTCTTTTTTGGTAATTCCCGCATGCACTGATGGATCTCAGCATGTCGGGTTTGGTACGGGCTTTACTCAAGCCAAACCGGGCCACGCCAATCCGATCGGATATTGTCCAAGAAATAGTTCATATATGTATGAATTCAAACGGGTCTGGTCCAATGAAAATCCAATTAAGTTGGGTTAGGGTCAATGTGGACCAATTAATCCGATCCATTGACATTGATAATGCCCCTGTAACAGATCAAGCCTAGATGGCGTTTGGTAAAATTGAACTCCAAATCTTTAACAAAGCAAAAATTATTTGAGTGTGTTTTTTCATACTATGATTGCTTTGTTGCTTTTTTCTGTCTTGTGAGTTTGAACTGTTTGATTATCTAAAAACAAATTGCTTTACATTATTTATCCCTATAAAATTTATGAATTCCTATTGTAGATAGAAAAGAAAATTAGGAAGAAAATGGTTCACTAGAAGCACCAATTCCACCAAACAAAGAGAAGTAAAAAAGATAAATTAAATTGTGTTTGGTTGGAGAGGGTGGGATGAGAAAAAATGGGATGGGATAGGATGATAAAGGAAAAATGGATGGAAATTTTTTACCGTCCATTGTTTGGTTATACAAGGGAAAATAGTGGGAAAATCAATTCCAATAACATTTATTAATTGATTAGGTAATTAGTAACACTATTTCCTATTTTATATTTTATTATTAATTGTCAATATTTTTATTAATTTATTTCATATTTAATTAGTTAATTAATTAATATTAAAAATTGATTAATTATTTATTAATTAAGATCTAATATTTTAAATTTTCTTAGTTGATATTTTATTATTAAAATTTCTTTATAATAATTAATAATTTTAATTAACTAATAAATTATTTTTAATTGATTAATATTTTGTATTACTTATTTCTTTTAATTAAAGTGTTAATTTAATTGAAATTTTTATTAGTATTTTATTAAATAATTAATGATTCATTAATGGCTCATGGGTCTAATATTAACTCTTAAAAATACTACAAAGAAGGAATTTTTGTGTTAAACAAGTTTCCCCTCCCTTACCACTTGTTTCCCACCATTTCGATGGAATTCCACATCCCAATAATAGAGATTTGAAATCCCACCTTTTTCTCATCCCATCTCATGACATCTCACAAACCAAATGGAGCCTTAGTGTTAGAGAGGTAAGGTTTTAGGTAAGAATAGCTTTTTTGTCATATTAAGATCTGAGTGAGTCACTTGTGGAACAAAAAGTTGAAAACACCTCTTAGTGTGGTAAGAGGTGGATGGGCCTCTAAGTTGCTAAAAGAAATCTTTAAAATTGAATGGCCAAGCTTAGAGGTTATATCAAATAGTGTGTAACCTTTAAAAATTGCATTTATCAGACCTTAGAGGTCTATTAAGTGCAAACAAACACAACCTTAGTATTCTTTGACTAAAATCTTCTAATAAAAAGCCTTGCCTTTTTTTCTTGTCCATTTCATAAGAAAAAAGAAAAAGAAAATGAAGAAATAGCCATGAGAAGGAGAGCTGCATTATCCTACATAAATAATGGAATTTATTTTGTATGAAACACATCAGTTATTGATAGAGTGAATCAAATAAGTAACATACATTTTGATAGATTGCCATCTAGTGGATGGGCTTTTAAGTTGCTAAGAGAAATCTTTAAAATTAAGATGCCAAACTTAGAGGTTGTATTAAACAATCTAGGACCTCTAAAAATGTAAACAAATACCACCTTAGTATTCACTGGCTCAATTCTCCTAATAAAAATCCTTGTTTTTTTCTTTCTCCTTTTCAAAAGTAAAAAAAAATGAAAATGAAAAAAAAAATGACCATGTGAAGAATAATTGCATAAATAATGAAATTTATTATGTATGAAATGCATTAGTTAATAATGGGATGAATCAAATAAGTAATGTGCATATAAATAATAGATTGCCATCTAGTGGATGGGTCTCTAAATTGCTAAGGGAAATCTTAAAAATTAAGATGATAGATTTAGAGGTTGTATCAAACAGTCTAAAACCTTTAAAAAATGCTTTTTCTAGACCTTAGAGATCTATTTAGTGCAAAAAAAAACACCAAATTTAGTATATGCTAAGTAAAATCTTCTAATAAAAAGGCATGCCTTTTTCCTTGTTTTTCTCATAAAAAAAAAAGAAACGGCCATAAAAAGGATAACTGCATAAATAATGCAATTTATTGTTTATGAAACACATTAGTTAATGATGGGATGAATCAAATAAGTAACGCTCATTTAGATAGATTGCCATCTAGAAGATGAAATTTAAATTACTAAGAGAAATATTTAAAACTAAGATGCCAAACTTAGGGGTTGTATTAAACAATCTAGGACATTTAAAAATGCAAAAGACACCACCTTAGTATTCTCTTGCTCAATTCTTCTAATAAAAAGCCTTGTTTTTTCTTTGTCCTTTTCAAAAGGAAAAAACAGAAATGAAAATGAAAATATGTCTATGTTAAAGATAACTACTACACACATAATGGAGTTTATTGTGTATGAAAGACATTAGTTAATAATGGGATGAATCAAATAAGTAATGTGTATATAAACAATAGATTGCCATCTAGTGGATGGGCCTCTAAATTGCTAAGAGAGAATCTTAAGAATTAAGATGCTAGATTTAGAGGTTTTATCAAACAATCTAGAACCTGGGGGTGTCCATGAAAAACCAAAAAACTGAACCGAACCGCAAAATGCGGTTAACCGAATCGATCAGTTCGATTTTTGGTTAACCTATAAAAAAATGGCGATTAACTGATCCGACCGGTATATATATTTATATGTATATATTATATATATTTTTAATATATGTCACATATTTTCTGTATTATATATAAATATTTATTCATTATATATATATATAAATATATATATTATATTTATAATAATCTATTTATAAATATATTATATATTTATAAAATATTTAAATAATATATTATATATCATTTATAATATCATTTATTATAATATAATATTATACATATATTTATATAATATATATTATAAATATAAAAAACCAAAAAAAACAAAGAACCAAACCAGTCAAAAACCGAAACTAGTGGACTAGTTAACCGATGGTACCGGTTTGAAGAAATGGAAAAACCGGTAGTATATGTTCGGTTTGCAAAAATTGTCCATGGTTTAGTTAACAAAACCTTGGACACCCCTACTAAAACCTTTAAAAAAATGTTTTTTTCAGATTTTAGATGTCTATTTAGTGCAAAGCATGGAATTTATTGTTTATGAAACAATAAGCCCATGCCTTTTGTCCTTTTCATAAAAAAAAACAAAAAATAAGAAATGGTCTAAAAAGAATAATTGCCTAAATAATGGAATTTATTGTTTATGAAACACATTAGTAAATTAATGATGAGATAAATCAAATAAGTAACGTGCATTTAAATAGATTGCCATCTAGAAGATGAGCCTTTAAGTTATTAAGAGAAATATTTAAAATTAATATGCCAAACTTTTAAACAATCTATGACATTTGAAAATGCAAAAACACCACCTTAGTATTCTCTCACTCAATTCTTCTAATAAAAAGCCTTGTTTTTCTTTGTCATTTTCAAAAGGAAAAAAAAGCAAAAATAAAAATGAAAATATGACCATGTTAAAGATAATTTCACAAATAATGGAATTTATTGTGTATGAAACATATTGGTTAATAATGGGATGAATCAAATAAGTATTGTGCATATAAATAATAGATTGCAATCCAGTGGATGGGCCTCTAAATTGCTAAGGGAGAACCTTAAAAACTAAGACACTAGATTTAGAGGTTGTATCAAATAATCTAGAACCTTTGAAAATGTTTTTTTTTTTCCATGACTCTAGAGGTCTATTTAGTGCAAACAAACACCAAATTTAGTATATTCTAACTAAAATCTTCTAATAAAAAGTCATGCCTTTTTCCTTGTCCTTCTCATAAAAAAACAAAACAAAAAATAAGAAATGGCCATAAAAAGGATAACTTTATAAATAATGGAATTTATTGTTTATGAAACATATTAGTTAATGATGGGATGAATCAAATAAGTAACATGCATTTAGATAGATTGCCATTTAGGAAATGGGCCTTTAAGTTACTAAGAGAAATAATTAAGATTAAACTTAGAGGTTGTATTGAACAATTTATGACATTTAAAAATGCAAAAATACCACCTTAGTATTCTCTAACTCAATTCTTCTAATAAAAAGCCTTATTTTTTCTTTGTCCTTTTCTAAAGTTAAAAAAAAAAGAAACTGAAATGAAAATGAAAAAAAAAAGACCATGTGAAAAATAACTACACAAATAATGGGATGAATCAAATAATTAATGTGCATATATATAATGGATTTCCATCGGATGGATGGGCCTTTCTAAGTTGCTAAGGAAAATCTTAAAAATTAAGATGCTAGAATTAGAGGTTGTATCAAACAATCTAGAACCTTTAAAATTTGATTTTTTTTAGACCTTAGAAGTTTACTTAGTGCAAACAAACACCAAAATTAGCATATTCTAACTTAATTCCTTTACTAAAAAGCCATGCCTTTTTCCTTGTCCTTCTCAGAGAAAACAAAACAAAAAGTAAGAAACGGCCATAAGAAGGATAATTGCAGAAATAATGGAATTTATTATTTACAAAACACATTAGTTAATGATGAGTTGAATCCATCAAGTAACGTACATTTAAGTAAACTAGTAAGTATGCACGTGCTTTGCACGTGGTAATTCTAGATGATCATAATGATAGTAATAATGTATCTATTTTTTTTTATAAATATCATGTTTTTTTTTGTTTTTTTTTTATAATTAATGGAATTCATATTGCAAAATCTAAATCCATTATGTAAACACCTCATATTGGGCTGCAAAGTTTTAGGTATCGTTGACAGGCCTATCTGCTTGGTTGGACTCTTCTTCTTGTAATGTTTTATCTTCGTAGTGTATTTATTTTTGTTCATTTATCAAAAAATGTAAGATTTAAAGAGAGGGAACTGAATGATGTGAAAAGAAATAATTGAAATTACATTTTAAACCTTGCAATTAAATAGAGATTGAATTCAAAAAATGGCATAATTTTAGTCAAAAGAAAGTTCTACAATCTTATTCATCTTTTTAGTAGTAGTATAAATATAGAATTATAGATGTGTTCAATTTTTTCTGTAATTTTTTTATTTTATGTGTGAACACAAACTTTGTTTAATATGATAGATATATGATATTATACATGTACCCAATTGTTCTTTTTTTTGTAAAACTTATCTACTTTTTTCACTTTTTGTGTTTTTATATTTTATTATTTTTTATTATTTAATTATGACATTAAAGGTTAACACATTTGACCCAAAAGTTGAACTATTGATCTCTGTCCAACAGGAAAATAATTTTATTTTTGGCCAATTTTAGATTATGTATTTCATTTTCATCATTGATAAAAATAATTCTTGTTTATTATTCATAATTTTTAATTTTCTTAATAAAAATATCATAAACGTTTCTAATTTTTTCTATATTTATTTTTTATATAAAAATTTTATTATCCAACTATGGCTTCATGGGTTGATCAATTTGATTTGGATGGTTGAATTTATTAGTCATCACATGAATTATGGTTTTGTGTTCTTAAAAGTATTGGACATATATCTTATCAGTAGCATTTATTGGTAAAAAATAACTTAAATATAAGAGTTAATGACAATGGGCATTAGCACCTCAAATATATGACTTAATGAGAGGGATTTGAATGAGGTGAAAAATAATAGTTCAAATTACATCTTTTGCCCTTACAATTAAAAAGGGACTAAATTCAAATTACATTTTTTACAATTTTAATATTTCCATATGTATAAAAATAATTCTTATTTATCACACTTTTTTTTGTTTAATGTGATAAATATACAATATTAGAGATGTGCCCAAATGTTTTTATTGCAAAATTTATGTATTTTTTCATTTTATATTTTTCTTAATTTTTATTATTTAATTATGACATCAAATATTGACACAATTGACCTAAAAGTTGAACTATTGACTCTGACCAAATAGAAAATAAAGTTCATTTTTTGTTGGTTTTAAAATTTGTATTCCATTATAAAAAAAAAGAATTCTTCTTTATGACAATTTAATATGATTAATATAAAATATCAAAGTAATGGCCCATTTTTTCTACATTTTTTATTTTTTGAATTTGTTTTTATTTTAAATATTTTAATATATAAATATGAAATCATGGATGCACCCAATTGACCCCTCACAATTAAAGTGGGACTAAATTCAAATATAGGGGTAGTTTAGAAAAAAATAAAGTTCCACACCCTTATTATTGTTTAATATGTCAAATATATGATATTAAAAATATTTCCAAAATTTTATTTAATTTCTATATTTCTTTTTGCATTTTATCTATTTTTCAATTTTTATTGTTTAATTGTGGCAACAGGAATTTGCCCATTACCCAAAATGGTTTAATTTCTTACCACCACATAGATGAAAACTCTTTTTCCATGTAGATTTTAAAAGTCTTAGTTTTTATGCTATTTGAATTCTTAATTTATTACGTATGGATTTAATTAGTGGAATTTAGTGATGAGAATAAATTAATGCATTAAATATATGATTCAATGAGGGTGAATATGAGTTAATACCTTAAATATGAGATTTAATGAGAAGGAATTGAATGTATTGAATAATAATATTCAAATTACATTTTCTAGCTTCACAACAAAGGGACCATATTTCAAAAAGGGAGTATTTTGGTCAGGGTGAATTAGTGAAATTTAGTAATGGGAATAAATTAATGATTTAAATATATGACTCAATGAGGGTGGATGGGAGTTAATACCTTAAATCTGAGATTTAATGAGAAGGGATTGAGTGTATTGAATAATAATATTCAAATTACATTTCTACCCTCATAACAAAGGGACCATATTTTAAAAAGGGAGTATTTTAGTCAAAAAAATCCATAAATTTTAAAGACTATTTGTACTTTTTATAGTAGTATAGATATAGGAAGACGGTTTAATTTTCTATCGGTTTAAAGTTGTATATTTAATGCCCATCATTAATAAAATTATGTTTATTTTATCATAGTTATTTTTTAATTTAACAAATATATAATAATAGAAATGTGTCCAATTTTTTTTCAAAGTTTTTTTTCTATATTTTTTGTATTTCTTATATTTCTAAATTTTTTTATTTATGACATCATGAAATTATCCATTTGACCAAATGGTTGAAGTACTTACCCATGACCTAGATGGAAAATATGATTTCTTTTCTAGGTTTATTTTAAAACTATAAAATTTCATTTTATTAATAATTATTGTGTACAGATTTATTAGTGGAATTTAATGATGATAAACAAAAGTATTTTTTTATATTTCTAAATTTGTATTATTTATTTATGATATCATGAAGTTATCCATTTGACCCAAATGGTTGAACTACTTACCCACCACCTAGATGAAAAATATGATTTCATTTCTATTTTTATTTTAAAAATATAAAATTTTATTCTATTAATAATTATTGTGTATGGATTTATTAGTGGGATTTAATGATGATAAACAAAAGTATAAATATTGGATTCAATGAAAGAGAATGTGATTTATTTATTGACTTAAATGTGAGACTTAATGAGAGGTAATTGAATGTACTTAATGGTATTCTTTTAATTACATTTTTTGCCCTTTCAATGGAGATGAACTAAATTCAAGAGAAGGGGTACTTCAGTAAAGAAAAATTCCAAAAGCCAATACCTCATCATTCACACTTTCATAAGTAGTATAGATTACATTCAACAATGAGTCTATAAAAAGTTGCTTTTATCAGATCTTAGAGGTCTATTCAGTGCAAACAAACACCACCTTAGTATTCTCTTATTCAAGTCTTCTAAAAAAATGACTTGTCTTTTTTTTTTGTCCTTGTTAAAAGAAAACAAGAAAAAAATAGAAAATGAAGAAATGGCCATGAAAAGGATAATTTCATAAATAATGGAATTTATTGTTATGAAATACATTACTTAATGATGAGATGAATCAAATAAGTAACATACATTTAAATAGATTGTTGTCCAATGAATGGAGCCTCCTGAGGAGCAAGAAACAAATTTCTTCAGGAATAAGAACGGGTGGGAGCAATGCCAAATGGGGCCTAAGTAGCTGGAAAAAAAATTCTTTAGAATTAAGAGGTTATACTCAAAAGTTGTATGAAACAATTTGGAACCTCTAAAAAGTTGTTTTTTTTTTCATTCCTTAAAGCTAGAGGTTTATTCAATGCAAATAAATACCACTTTAGTATTCTCTAACTCAAATCTTCTAATAAAAGGCCTTGCCTTTTTTATCTTGTCCTTTTCAAGAAAATGAAGAAACGCCCATGAGAAGGATAACTGCATAAATAATAGATTTTATTGTGTATGAAGTACATTAGTTAATGATCGGACGAATCAAATAAGTAACGTACATTCAAATAGATTCCATCTAGCGAATGGGCATTTGAGTTACTAATTTGGGTAAATTGCTAAAACCTCCCCTAAAGTTTCTGGTTCTTATTGAAACCTCCCCTTAAGTTTAGCAATTGTAATCACCTCCCTTGAACTTTTCGACATAGTTTCAAGTAGACTAGGGGTGGATTCTATCTAAGTTGAATACTTGGATATTCAAGCTCGCCTCACAAAAATAGTGTTAGGCTCAAGCTCGAGCTCGGCTCAGGTCAAAAGCTTACAAGTTCGAGCTCGAGCTCGACTTGAGCTAAAATACAAGCTAAGTTTTTTTCTAAAAACTAAAAGTTATACATATTTATTTTACATACAAAAATTAATTTTATTTTACATACAAAAAAATAAGAATTATAAAAATTATTTACTATTATACATAAAAAAATATTATATATAAAAATTATTATTATATATATATATAATAAAAATGATTTATTATATGTATTTATATATGTATTTATATATGTATGTGTATATGTATGTATGTATGTATGTATGTATGTATGTATGTATGTATGTATGTATGTATGTATGTATGTATGTATGTATGTATGTATGTATNTATGTATGTATGTATGTATGTATGTATGTATGTATGTATGTATGTATGTATGTATGTATGTATGTATGTATGTATGTATGTATGTATGTATGTATATAATATAAATTATTCATTTATTATACTAGGCTATGTGAGCTCCGGGAAGCACATGGCCAGCTCAAAGTAATGGAGTTGCCACCCATTTTTTCAGTGGAAATGGGCCCTCATTTTCAGCATAGAAAATCGATTTACTTGCTTTGATAGTGGCTCTGTTCTTCGCTTTGAAAGGCACATAACAAAGAGATTTTGAATTCCAAGGATTAGGAAAGGGAAGGTGTTAGGCACCCATTTCTCCAATCTATTATAGCAGCCCGATACAAGAGTTTTCTAGGCTCTATTTCATATGAAAAACAACAGAAATGGTTGTTGGGATTTTTGAAATTGGGAGAAACATGCTCATAACTTCTCTTAAGATCGATTTTGAGGTGATGTTATCGGGTCTTAGGTACTGACTTCTCTAAGACCCTCACCTCTTTGCCTCTATTCTCAGTCCAGAATAAGTCAAGAACAATGGTTCTCCAATGCCTCAGAATTTCAAGCAACCTAGAAAACACAAACTCGAGATACAGATGGGGTGAGAGGCTCACCTCTCATATATGACATTGTCAAAAGTTTTGTAGCAACTGGGGATGAGTTAGAATGAAGTTTGAATTGGTTCTTAAGCTAGGGAGTGCTTCAAGTTGCAAAAACTTCTGCTTGAAAAGATGGGAGGTGAGTTTAAAATCTATGGTTCAGAGTACATCGGGATTTCACGTGAAAGAAAGGCAATATAAAGGCTGGGAAAATGCTCTCTTCTCCCTTCCCCTCCTCTCCCTTCAAGCTCGAGCTGGTCCTATATTTATATAGAAAAGGGAGGGAGATAACTCTAAAACTCGTTCAGCTATAGTGCTTGGGATTCAATAGTAACTTTTTTTAGAAGAGAATAGGCAAGGATTTTTCAAAGAAAATGGTACTCGGTCAAACTTTCCTCTTTGGTGATAGGTTTTCTTCGATTTAAAGATGATTTTCATAGGCTTTTTGTGTCCAATAGGAGCTTGGGGCGTGTTTGTCGTGGTAATCTCGTATTTAGGGCTATCAGTGGTAGAAAATGTAAATTTGATGAATTTTTAAATGTGATTTTGCCTTTTCTCAGCTTTAAGTGGGGGTGATTTTGGTATTTTGAACTTTTTAAGCCTACTCAATTTCATTGGTCCAAGTGTTTGAACAGGTCAAGAATGTGTTTGACATCAGCCATTACCCTTTTGTGGTTTCAAGTTGGGACAAATGATGTGGCAATTTAATCTAACGTGTCGAAGTGGTATATTTATAGTTTAATGGTCAAACACGTGAAGTAGGTTATGAAATTTGACGTATTGGGGTTTTTTGGGTCTATGAACATAGTGATGAGATTTGATTGGTCAAATAGGGTCGAAATGTTGGAGATCTATGGCTAACAAGTTCAGATCAATGATATTTGCTGAAATATAATCTTTGTTTGATGAAGGGTCAAATGAGGGAATTTTGGGATGAAATTTGGTGGGTAGGAAATTTTGAACATCTTGAATCTAATGGAAGTGATGGATTTTTTATCATAGGTGTAGATTGACAGATTTAGTTTGGGTCAATGGTTTATCAGTTAGCGAAAAAGCTCAAAATGGAATCTCACTTTTTTAACAGTCAAATGGAGGAGTTTGGTCGTGAAATTTGATGTGTTAGGGTTTTTTGGATTTTCGAACATAGTGGTGAGGTTTGATTTGTCAAATGAATTTTGGATGATGGATGATAAGCTCTAATCGATGAAATTTGTTGAAATAGGATCTAGGCTTGATGGTGGGTCAAACAGGGGAATTTTGAGATGAAATTTGGTGGGTAGGCACGAATTAAGGTGAGGAGTTAAGTAGATGGTTCTGATCTAAAAAAGAAATAGTTAATCTAGGTTTTCTAATTCTTGTTGTGAAAGACCGTCAGAATGAAATCTTGACACTTTTAAGGTTGATCGTTCTAGACTTGTAGTGGGGTTCACTAGTTGATTATATCCTAGTAATTTTGAAATGATGAATCACTGGACCAGAGCCGTTAGCAAGGAAGTTGGCATGATGAATGATGGACGTGTGACTAATTTAGTTTCCTAAATTTGAGGGTGATGAATGATGAACGGTGGACGCGTGACCAAAACCATTTCAAGGTTTTCATTTGTTCCATGGATTGTGTCAAAAGAGGGAATTTTGGCTTTGTAAAGTCTCAATTTGATTTGGTTGTATTTCCAAGTTTTGAGGTCTAAAAGTAAGGTACAAAGAGGTAAGGTGAAGGGACCGATAAAAAATTGGATACTAACAGGCTCGCGAATCGAGCTTCACTGGGTTTAAGCTTGGCTTGATTAGCAAATGAGCCTATGTATCGGGCTCTAGCTCGGTTTGAAGCTTGGTTTAAACCAAGTCGAGACAAACTTGAATAGCTTGTGAGAAGCTCGGCTCGTGGCCACCCCTAAAGTTGACCCCCTCTTGTTAAAATCCTTTAAAGGAAGCATGAAAATGTCTAAAATACCCATGCAAATACTTTAAACAAAAATATTTATTTTCCAAATTTTGTCTTCATATGAATGACTACCCCAATCCCTTCCAATCTCTTTTCTAAAAATGATTTATTTTCTAAATTTGTACTTCATATCAATCGATCAAAGGTAAAGTTGCAATTTTAAATTCTTTTTTTTTTTTTTTCTGTTGTTCATAGAGTTTGTATTAATTTTCTATAAAAACTTGACTCAATAGTAATTGTATGGGTATTTTGGACATTTTTGTGGATTTTATTAGAAAATTCTAACAGAGAGGTCCATTTGAAACTATATCAAAAAGTTTGAGGGAGGTGATTGCACTTACCAAACTTCAAGGAAGGTTTCAACAAACAGTCAAAAACTTTAGGGGAGGTTTCAGAAATTTACCCTTAAAATTAAATGACCAGACTAGGTTGTATCAAACACTTTACAACCTATAAAAGTAACATTTTTCAAATCTTAGCTAGAGGTCTGTTAATGCAAACAAACACCACATTAGTATTCTCTTCTTATAAGAAAGACAAGCCAAACCTTTTTTATTTTAATTCTCATAAGAGAATGGAAAGAAAATGAAGAAACAACTATGAGAAGGATAAGTAGATAGATAATGGAATTATTGTGTGTAAAACACATTAGTTAATTATGGGATGAGTCAAATAAGTAATGTGCATTCAAATAGATTGCCCTCCAAGTGGCCCCTTCGTGATTATCCTACATTTGGCTAACATGCGTTGGTAGACATATTAGAAGCACTTAATCTGGATTTTGGTAGGGTTGCAACTTGCATAGAGTTAGCACAAGCCAAACCTGTAATGGTTGGCTTGGGTTGGGCTAGGATGACAATTAGGGTAAGATTAGGTTTTACTTTTGCCAACTCAACTACATTTGAATTCGATTTGGGTTGACTTTTGCCACCTCGGCTTCACTTTGAGTTTGATTTGTTGCCTTTTGCCAACTCAACTTCACTTTGATTTGGGTTAGGGTGGTTGGGAAACCTGAACTTGACTTTACCTATTACCAATGTACATATGTATTATAGTCCAATTGCATATTATATTATAATAATCCACTTATCCTTAAATTTATAGGAATAGATTTTATTTTTCATTTATATATAGGCTCAGTTTGGGAAGCGTATAAATATAAATATTTATGATGCAAATACAAGGTTTGAGAATCAAAATACAAGGTTTTGCACTATACATATTTGTATTTGTACTCTTCACAAATTGAGCCATAGGTACTTGTCTATTTTGTTTGGATTTTTCTCTTCTAATTTTTCTATATATGTTATTATGGGTAATGTATGGTATCCAATTATTGATTTGATCTTGTTAGTTGCCACTGGTGATATTCATTCCATAATTTTATGTCTTATTATTGCTGATTTAATGACTATATTTTAATAGGAGATCTATCATAAGATCATAATAGACTATATAATCATTTGAAACATTCCTTTCTGACTTTTGAATTAAAAGAATCAATAAAAACATTAAATTAGAGTATACCAATAAAAAAATATGGTCGTGAAAGTTAAAGTTGGGCCTTTTAGCGTATGGTTACTAATGAGGGGTAATTTGGTCCTCCGAATTACATCACGACATGTGGCCTTCAAGCAACACCTTGACGCTGAGTAAGCAAACCAGCTTGGCAAGTCGGCCTAAAACAGCTCGCCCAGGCCGACCTCTACTACCTCGGCTAGGCCGGGCTGACAGGTCTCCCAACATATGGCGACCTACCTTAGAGACCGGTCAAGCTGTAAGAACTTGTGGCGACCTGCAAGGTAAGCCCGTTGACTTATCTCATAGATACGTTACCAGCCCGAGATCTCTGGTGTGCTAATGAATTGACCGCTAGACCAGCCTACTGCATTGCCCGTATCAGAGTTAATCGGACGGATCGTAATCCCCACGGAGATTATGTAACAGATGTAATTACTCTCACGAGTGTGCGGAAATGGCTCTACAAGAACATGAGACCTGTTGTGAGGAGACTTAGGTCACTCACCTCTATATAAAACCCTCACTTTTACCAGTGAAGGTACACGCGGTTAAGCTCTCAAACTCTTATCCCTTAAAGAAGTCTTAAACAACTCTTTGACTTAAGCATTGGAGTGCCCACTCTGGGTAAAGACAACCTGGGCACTCTAATTCTACCTCTCTTGCAGAACATAACAGCTCGGCCCCTGACAAGGCAAGTATCTGAATTAGCATCTGAGTCGCCAGACACGTGAGAGCATCCAAATCGCGCTACATCAATTGGCGCCATCTGTGGGAACAACAATACAAAAAGCTAAGTTCTCATTATTTTTTCATAATATCACACATTAATACCTATGGCATCGTCGAGCAACCAACCCTCCAATAACAACYAAGTCACTAGGGGCTATAAACAGCTCGGGATGATCCCAGAAGTACCCTTAGTGACCATTAGACAGATAGAAGTCCCTTTAACTCCACCATGAACCAACCATCATGCCATCTCATGTAAACGTGCCTCCCCCCGTGGTTGAGCCCACAAAGGCTCCCGCTGGGGTCAATGTATGCTAGTTCTACAACCTAGTGCAATGCATACGGGAGATGAATGACTAGATGTGATTTTGGGAGAGTAAGTTTTCCACCATGATGGGGGGCAACAACAACTGCAGCACCAACACACCTGACAGCAGAACCAACAGGCACAACCACCCCAGCTGCAACAACAACAAAATGCCGAGCTAAACTAGAATAACAACTAGAATCCGATCCTAGCTCAAGTCCCCAGTTAGGTCCACAACCAGGTCTTCAACCGGGTTCCTGACCCGATCAACAAAACTGACCTCTGGTAGAGAACGCAATTCCCAACCAAAATCAGAATCAGCTTCCAATGGAAAGCCGAGCTACTGCTCCCATTGGAACAGAGGCCGCTAGTTCTTCTAAAGGCTCCAAAATGAGGCGTAGAAGACATGCTCACCGTCCCTTGATGAAAAGTCAGCATGCTCCGACTTGGAGCATGATGGACAAGAAGGAAGAAAGTAAAGCAACCAGCCAGGTACGTGTCTTGTCAGGGTGCCCTATAGCTCTAGAATTACCACTTGCCCTTGAAGTCCTCAAGGTCCTAAGGCCAAAGAATTTCAGGGCACCTAGCTTTGAGACCTACAACAGCTTGACAAACCCTGTTGATCATGCCGACAACTTTCAAGCATTGATGCTGCTCTACGAAGACAATGATGCAAGTATGTGCATTACCTTTCCTACAACTCTCCGAGATGTACCTCAACTGTGGCACTTGTGGTTGGCCCTTAGCTCCATAAAAAACTAGAACCAGCTTGCCACCCCGTTTATCACCCATTTTGCAACCAACAAAAAACCTTCAAAATCTACAACTTGCTTATTAAACGTCATACATTGACCTAATGAGACACTCCGAGAATATATTAAAAAATTTAACATGGAACGTTTGCAAATCCCAGACTTAGACCCAGTAGTACAACTCATCGTGGCTAAGAACGGCATACATCACCCCAAACTATGTTGGGAAATGGAACTGAACCAAATAGCTACCATGGAAAATTTCCTCACGGTAGCAGATAAATTTATAAAAGCAGAAGTAGCCTTAGGATCGCGGTCAGAGTTGTTCAGAAAGAGAAAATGAGAAGAAGAAGAAGCAAGAAGCAGTAAGTCAAAGCGGAGAAGCAAGTCACCAAAGAGAAGTCGGTGAAGCAGCTTGCCTAGAAGGAAAAGCAAGTCTCCTCATTGGATTTTTGGTTCAGGCCGACGATCTGAAACTCCCCCATTGTATAATAAAACATATACCCCCCTAAATGCAAAAAGGGGTGAAATACTAATGCAAATAAAATTGGCATAATATGTAAAGTGGCCGCCCAAGATGAAGGGAAACCCAACTAACAGGAACCTTAACAAATACTGTCACTTCCACCGTGATGTTGCTCACGACACAGAGAACTTTTGGAACCTTAAGAATGAAATTGAGGAATTAATCCGCCGTGGGTACCTTAAACAGCTCGTGAGGAGAGACGAAAGAAGGCCAACCTGCTAAATAACGCAGGGAGGCACCTAAGACAAGCAGGAAACAAGAAAGAGCCCCAACTCCCAAAAGCCAACAGCAAGAGCGGCCGTCCGATGGTCATCAACATGATCACTGGAGGGTTAGTAGTGGCCGGATGTACTACCTCAGTAAGAAAGGTTTCAGTCTGAGAACTAGAGCATGACAGTGACCACCCACCAAAATAACCTAGAAGAGAAGAAGTAATATATTTCTTGGAAGATGACACACACAAAATACAGTATCTGCACGCCACCGCCTTGGTGGTAAGGTTAACAATTAATGACTTTGTAGTGAAGAGAATCCTAGTCGACTTAGGGAGCTCGTCCGACATCATTTTCCAGGAGGCGTTTGAGCGCACGGAGCTCGACAGAAAAGATTTACAACCAACCGATGTACCCCTACTCGGCTTCAGTGAAGAAGTAGTCTGGCTCCTTGGTCGGGTGAGGGTGCCAGTTGTGGCAGGCTCACCTCCCAACATAGTTTGATTTGATCACGACTTCTTAATGGTCACCACACCCTCCCCGTACAATGCCATCTTGGACCGACCTATTATGCATGCCCTTCGGGTGGTAGTATCAACCTACAACCTGGTTGTAAAGTTCCCCACTATTGGAGGTATCAGAGTTATGCGAGGTGACCAGCTAGAGTCTCGCAAGTTTTATGTAGCAGCCCTGAAGGCAAAAGGCAAGATTTCTATCGACATTAACCTGGAGCTTCCACCTGTGAACATAGACGAGCAAGCTCAGCCCATGGAAGATACCATCCAAGTGTGGTCTCAAAGATCGTGTCAGAGAAGACGGTACAGATAGGGGCTCACCTAACTGAACTAGTGCGCTCCAACCTGGTAAGCTTTTTACTTAATAACTTAGATGTTTTTGCTTGGTCAATAGTAGAAATGCCCGACATAGACCCTAAAATAATAACTCATAAATTAAATGTTGACCTCTCAGTTAGACCAGTCCGACAGAGGAAAAGGAACCTCACCCCAGAAAGATGGAAAGTAGTGGATGAGGAGGTAGGGAAGTTGCTTACAACGGACTTCATTAGAGAAGTCTAGTACCCTGAGCTGGATTGCAAATCCAGTACTTGTAAAGAAGGCCAACAGCAAGTGGCACATGTGCATTGACTATACCAACCTAAACCGAGCTGCCCGAAAGATAACTTCCCTATCCTGTGAATTAACCACTTGGTAGATGCGACCTCAGGATTTGATCTTTTGAGTTTCATGAATGCATACTCCGGCAGCAACCAGATTTCTATGCATACTTCGGTAACATCAGCCCATTTTCAACATATCTGCTATATGGGCCGAACCGCTTTTTGCAGTTTAGCCCATATACCTAGATGATATTATTTGATAATTCATGGGCCTTAATGGGCTGATTGTGTGTTAACTTAAATTAATTAGGGTTTTAGAAGCTTTTGATTGATTGGATCAATTTTCGCTTATGTGAATGTTTGTGATGTGATGAATGTGATTCGTACATGGGCCATAAGTGCTTGGTCCATGTTTAATAGTATGTGGCTCTTTGCGAACACCATGGCTGAATGCACATCATTGCCATGATGTCCACAGATCATTGGATGATCTCCCTTCTCAATGGCCCCCTGATCAGTTTCTCCCCAAGAGGAATCCTGCGGAACCCTAGCSCCCATTTTGGGCCCATTTGAATATGACTTTATGAAAGTCAGTGGGAGCCACTTTGGTATGACCAAAACTAGACCTATGGACTGTTTTAACTTGTCCTCTCCAGATTAATATAAGTGCAAGTGATAGGGAATATAGTATAATGAATTCTCTAAAGGCCTTTTGTCATTTGCATGAAGGCAGGTTGAATCGGTGGGTGGAGATGTACCATAAAATTGGCTTATCCATTTACTGGTCCAGTCAGTTGGATTGCTTCATAGGATGATAGACGCATCATAGACCAATGTGGGAGAGGCCTATCTTAAAATGGAAGACTCTTTCATGGTACCTTGGGGTCCACGATTTAACAGGTTAGCACTTACTAGACAAAAGGGTTTAACCTAAAATGGCAATGAACCTTGTCTGATGGAGGTCAAAGGGAAAACTCATTGAATGGGTGGATATAATCCTTCACAGAAAGTGGTGGGGTTTTGCAGTTGAAACAATTGGTTCCATGTACCTATGTGATTTCCCACATTTTTAAAGACATGCGTTGTGTCTTCGTCACTGAGATATGAGGGAAATCTCAAAGATGAATAAATGAAGATGGAACATAGATAAAGGACCTTTCTATGTAGATAACATGAATCAATTTTAGGTCGTGGATTAATATCTATTGCCTTTTATCAGAAATGGCAAACGGACAATTCACCAAATTGTTGGATGATAACAAACTTAAGGGACCCAATTATGTTGACAGGTACCATAACCTTAACTTGGTTTTGACGTCCAAAAAATTGGACAAGGTTGCTAAGAACCCTGCTCCAGAACGTCCGGGTGACAGGGCTTCTAAGGCTTGCAGGAGAGAGTATCACGAATGGGAGGAGAAGAATTCTCTTGCTCGGTGTTTCATCATAGCATCTTTGGACAATCAGATTCAGAGACAATTCGATAAGATCGAAGTGTCCAAAGACATTCTGGATAATYTGAAGACAATGTACGAGGAACATAATTTTCCTGCACATCAAAAGGTCCTCAAGTTGTTGATGACCACACAAATGACCAAGAGCCAACAGGTACATGACCACACCATGAAAATGGTGGGGTACATTAACGAACTAGAGGCTCTTGGTTCTCAGCTCGATGAAGACACTAAAACCGATGCCATCCTTAACTCTCTGCCTCCCTCCTTCAATTAATTTGTCATGAATTACAACATGAACAAGCTAAAGGTCAGCCTTCAGGAACTCAACAATATGTTGCAAAGGGCTGAAGAACTGATTAAGAAGGACAAACCGATAGCCATGCTAGTTGAAAGTGGTAAATCAGACAAGAGAAAGTGGAAAGACAAGAAGAGGCCTTAGAAGAAAGTGGGCAAGCTGAAAAAGCAGAAGAAGGACAAAGCATCAGATGCATGTCACTTTTGCAAACAAACCGGACACTGGAAGAGGAACTATCCTCAATATCTAGAAACCAAGAACAAGGAAGGCAATTTCGAATTTCTTGTCATAGAGACCAATATGTTGGTCACTTCTGCATCCTGGTGTATTGACTCCGGGGCTTCTACTCCTACATATAACACATTGCAGGGGTTCAAAGAAAACAAAAGACTGAGTGATGACGAGGTGATCCTTTACTTGGGGACTTCTGTAATCATTGCAGCTACAACAATAGGAACTATAGATTTAGTTTTTAGAGAAGAAATTTGATTTCGGTTGCAAAACTTTGCAAGGATGGTTATTCTATTCTCTTCAGTGATATAATTACTATTAAATTGAATAACAAATTTCTTACTCATGGAGAACTTGAGAATGGTCTCTATGTCCTCTGTCATTCTTTGGAAACAAACATAAACGAAACTACATAAAAAATTATCCCCAAGAAAAGAACACGTGATACGGTTAACCCCACGTGCTTGTGGCATTACCGACTTGGCCATATCGGTATAGATCGTATCACAAGATTGGTAAATGATGGTCTTTTGGATTTTCTAACTGTAGAAGATCTTTCAACTTGTGAACATTGCCTTTAGGGTAAGATGACGAAATGGCCATTTGCAAATAAGCCTGAATGATCTACGAGCACACTTGACTTGATACATACTGATGTATGTGGTCCCATGAATGTTAGGACACACAACCAACACTATTATTTCATAACTTTCACCGACGATTACTCTCGGTATGGTTACGTGTAACTAATGAGACATAAGTCTGAATCCTTTGAAAAGTTCAAGGAGTTCAGACAAAAAGTCGAGAAACAGTTGGGGAGATAGATCAAGGACCTTCGATTAGATCGATGAGGCAAATATCTCTCCGATGAATTTAGGGACTACCTAAAGGACAATGGGATTGTATCATAGTTATCTCCTCCCGCTACACCACAATTAAACGGTGTGTTGGAGAGGAGAAATCGAACTCTATTAGACATGGTCCAATCACTTCTCGTCCACTCAGAACTACCTATATCCTTTTGGGGATACACATTGAAGACTACTATATATGTGCTGAACCGGGTTCCAACCAAAACCATTCCTAAGACTCCCTATGACCTATGGTTAAGAACACATGGTGTGTAAACTTAACCAATCCATTTATGGACTTAAGCAAACTTCAAGAAGTTGGATCATCCGATTTGACTCTACCATCAAATAGTAATCCAGATGAGCCCTATGTTTACAAGAAATTAGTGGGAGATAAGGTTACATTCTTGGTTCTATATGTAGATGATGTTCTACTCATTGGGACTGATGTAGGAATGTTTACTACGGTGAAGGTATGGCTTTCACAATAATTCTCCATGAAAGATCTTGGAAAAGCCTCCTATATCTTGGGACTTCGACTCTATAGATATATATCGAAAAAGATAATAGGATTATCCCAATCTACTTACATTGACAAGATTGTCAACATATACAACATGGAGAACTCCAAGAAGGGATTTGTCCCTTTCAGACACAGAGTCACTCTCTCAAAAGGTATATCTCCCAAGACTCTTGAAGAGATTGAGGGCATGAGAGAGGTTCCCTATGCCTCAGCCGTAGGGAGCATCATGCATGCCATGTTGTGCATTCGGCCAGACATTGCTCAGGTTGTGAGTGTAGTAATCAAGGCACATGTCTTGACTGACTTCATTACCAAGTGCACCTTCAGCTCGCTGACCCTTGAAGTTGTCGAGCTAGCAACCACTTCGGAGGCTTTAACCATTTTGGCACCTGCTCCAGCTCGGGAGAGCCCGACCTGGGATGAGGAGCCTTGGATACTCCACACCTTGGATGAGGAGCCTGACCTTGGACGGCTTATCCAACCAAAGAAGAAATAGAGCTGGGTTAATCCTCTATGGACCTAGTGAAGTAAAGCTAGAATACGCATTCCAATTCTTATTCCGAGCTTCGAACAATGAAGCTGAGTATGAGGCACTCATAGCCGGGCTATCACTAGAAAAGGAGAGTATGAGGCTAAACATCTTGTAGTATGTAGTGACTTGTAACTCGTGGTCAACCAAGTGAATGGAGAGTACGAGGCTCGAGAGCCCGCCATGTTAGCCTACTTGACCAAGGTAAGGGAACTCCTACATGGCTTCCACTCTTGGTACATCCAATAGATCCCAAGATCGGAAAACGCTAAGGCTAACACACTCTCTAAGTTGGCTAGTGCAATCGATTCGAAGAAATGGACAATCTACATAGAAGACCTATCATGCCCATCTATCGAAAGGGTGGTAGAAGAGGTTGTCCAAGTGATGACAATAGAACCGAGCTGGATAGATCTTCTCATTGATTATCTACACTATGGAATATTACCCAAGGAACACAACATGACACGAAGGATAGAATGACAAGCAGCTCTCTACATGATAGTAGGTGAGCAACTATATAAAAGGTCATTTACACTCCCCTACCTACGCTGCCTACACCGAGCTAAAGCGAACCAGGTGTTACATGAGATTCATGAAAGGCTTTGTAGAGGACACTAGGAGGTAGGGCACTTGCCCAAAAGGCCTTACGACAAGGGTATTATTGGTCCACAGTGAAGGCGGATGCAATCGAGCTGATGCGAAAGTGCGACAAATGTTAGCGACATGCCAACATCTTGCACCAATCGACTACTGACTTGAAATACCTTACCAGCCTGTGGCCGTTTGCATAACGGGGGATTAACATACTGGGCCCCTTCTCGCCAGCGACTGGAAAGAAAAGATTCTTAGTGGTAGTAGTTGACTACTTCACGAAGTGGGTAGAGGCTGAGCCACTAGTAACCGTTACAGCTTGGAATGTACAAAACTTCTTTCGAAGGAGCATTGTATGCAGATTCAGACTAACTAAGGTTTTGATCTTAGACAATGGCAAGTAGTTCGAAGATATCAAATTCTAGAATTGTGTATGGAAATGGGCATAAAGCAAAACTTCACCTCAGTTGCTCATCCTTAGGCTAACGGTGAGGCCGAGGTAACAAACATGGTGATCCTCCATGGCCTTAAAGCTTAGCTCTCCTGAGCTAAAGGTTTGTGGGTGGATGAGCTGCCTAGTGTGTTATGGGCCTACCGAACGATCATTAAGACGATGACAAGTGAAACACCCTTCAACTTGACATATGGAACTAAAGTTGTAATACCGACAGAGATTGAAGTGCCAACCTTACAGTCCAAGATGTTTGACAAAGAGACTAACAGGGAAGACCTATGGGCCAACCTCGACCTAATAGAAGAAGTTCGAGACATGGCCTACATTCGGACTGAAGCATACCAACAGCGAGTAGCTCGGTACTATAACGTCCGAGTCAAGAAATGCCAATTTAGGGTTGGTGACTAGGGGTGAGCAAAAAAATTGAAAAACCAAACGAAAAAATCAGCTAATCGAACCGGTCGGTTTTGTTTTGGTTAACCATTTAAAAAAACTGGCGGTTAATGTTAGACAGTGTATGCCCTTAGCTCCAATCAGATTGATGTACATAAACATTTATTGTAAATGAATAAAAGTACATAATTGATTCATGTTGTATTTGATGTGTTTCTATATAATTACCCTTACACTGGACACTTATGAGACTCGTGTTAGCTTAGAATGTTCTCAGTCGTTGGATAAACTTGGGAAAGTTTATCCTGCCAAGGTTGATACTAATGTGATGCCAAGTAGGTTGGGGTGGATTGTCTCAGCTACCAGGGTTAGACCTGAGGCACATGTAGTGTGTGTTTGTTTGAAACACTGAACCCGAACCATTTTCCAGTTATGCCATGGACCTTGGAGACTGGTGGACAAAACTGGAAAGTTACACCTAACCCCTAGACTCAATTATGGTACTACACTAGGTGTCAGATTGGGCCATCTTTGATATGCCAATCAGTGAGATCCTTTGGGGGTCAAAACCTGAGTTTGTTGGGGCAGTCTGAGAATTCTCTCGAGTGGGTAATCATAGTGACGGAATCCGCCCCTTTGTTGGACAAAGTGAATGATCAAGATTGCACTCTCTCTGATGGAAACCAAAACTGCCGACAGTCAATTTCAATCTTGTTTGAAATTTGTTTTGCAAAATATATTTATATGAATATATATATATTTATATGAATATATATATATATATATATATATATATATATATTATGTTTTAAGAAAAAGGTTTGCAAAATGTTTTAATACCCGGGATCCATCCGAGCAGAGAGCGCAACACTACACTTTGCAGCCAAGGGAGAGGTCCTCCCTTGTCGGGCAGTGTTTGATCATTAAGGGCTGAGAGGTTAAGTGTAAGACCATTTAGGGCTATTATACCTGATGGGCTAATATCACTTAAGACCATTGTCCATGAGCCTTCACAAGATGGTTGGACTCAAAGACCATTTAGTGTAAATGTTAAGCCCATTAAGAGCCCATACCAATGGATTCAGGGGTTCACTGTGCTTAGTAGTGAATTCGGTTAGGCTTTATCACAGAAAATAGGCTGAACCCATATGGTCTTTTGTAAGGTCATTGTTGGGGTCCCACGCCATACAAAGAGAGCCAAATTGGCCAACAACTAAAAGGGGATGTGAACCTACTTCTTAGTGGGCCTAAGGCCCATAATTAATTGGATTAATTAAGAAGTCACATGACAGCTTAAGAAGTCATGTGACTTGGGCAAATATGGGTATGGATATAGGCTTAGATCCGCAATGGGATAAGAGGATAACTCTTATCCACTTAAAAGGGTCCAGATCCAAATAAAGATTTGGATTAGGAAGCTCCTAATTAGAATAGGAGAAGTTGATCTTTAAGGCTTATAAATAGAGGAGGGTGAACCGCTCCAGAGATAACCTTTCTACTCTCAGTTTTCTCCATCTGCTCTTGCTGCCTAAACCTAGTTCGTTCTCCAGTTCTTGGACTGATAAAGATCAGTTATCACTTCTGATTTTGCAAGAAAAATCAGATTAATTTCGTGCTCATCTCCCTTGCTCAATCCAAGTTGTTGGATTGCAGTTCTTGCTGAAGGACTGCGTTGTTGAACCGACTTCACCCTAAGATGCGCCATCTTTAGTGGAAGCTAGTTTTGGTACCCTCTTTGGGCGTGAACACCTACTTTGGGAACTACACATGTGGAATTTGTATCGGGTATTATTCTCCCTTTCTTTCAGTTTTAGATCTGGTCCGGTTTGGTTTAAGAACGATCATTAAGAAATGTATTTTTTCTAAAACTAGGAATGTGATTCCCGGAAGGGTAAAAAGAAATTTTTGAAAATTCGCCCTACCATCCAGCATGGTTTGGCCATCCATATAATGGATTTCCCCTTCCTTCAGTTAACTGAACCAACCAATATATACACAATAATATATATTTATATAATATTTATATATATTATATAATATTTTTTATTTTTTTTAAAATCGAATACAAGAGTTCAGCACAAACTTTTTGCCTTCTCTTTGAAATTTTAACCATTCAATTGAAAGTTCAACAGTCTTCCAGAGTGCCAGATTGCTAGTTTCCAATCTCCATCAATTTTCTCTTTTGTCTTTTCCCTAGACTGCTAGTGTCAGACTCTCAGTTTTTGACTCTTTTCTCTTTTCTTTCTCTTAGTGTCTTAGTTTTCTCTTCTCTTCTAATTTTCTTCTTCTTTGACTCTTCTCTTACTCTTCTGCTTTAACTCTTCATATTTCAGTCCCCACTCTAGATGGTTGCATGGCCTGTGCCAAGTCGCCAACCACCAGCACGGCAGCATGCAACACCAAGTGGCAATGCTAGTCGCCACCTCGCCGACAAGCAAGCACCAACAGTCCAACACCATCGATCTCTATATCTCTCTTCTCTTTCTCTCACTTCTCCTCTCTGTGTCTCCACCCAATGCACCTCTCAAGCTCTCACTTCAGGCGACAGTCGATAGCAACCATCGGCACCAACCAGTTTGGCACCGATAGCAACCACCGGCACCAACCAATCCATCACCGACAACAACCACCGACAATTTTAGTTTTTTTTTATTTAAGTACATAAAAAAATAGAAAAACCAAACCACGGTTAGCCGGTGGACTAGTTAACCGATTGCATCAGTTTGGTTTTGGTTTGGATATTTAAAAAATAGATCAGGTTGGTTCGGTTCGAAAAATACCCCACGATTTGGTTAACTGAACCGTGAGCACCCCTATTGGCGACTTAGTACTCAGGAAGGTTATGGTGCCTGAGCCCGGTGTGAAAAAGATAGGACCGAACTGGGAAGGCCCTTATAGAGTCTTTAGAGTGATAAGAAAAAATGCATACGAGCTTGAAACACTGGAGGGAAAGATGGTACCCTGTGTGTGGAATATAGACAACCTAAGGAGATACTATCTCTAAAAAAAAAAGAGTTATGAGCTATGTCAGTGAATTTGCAAAAATTTACTAAAGCATCCAGGCCGACCTCTCAACAGTTCGGCTAAAAGAAAGCATAGAAAAAGAGTTCCGAGCTACGTTTGCGGATTTGTGAAAATTTACTAAGGCATCCAGGCCGACCTCTCAACAGCTCAGCCAAAATAAAGCCTAAAGGGATACCAACGCTTTTATACTAAGGCACCCAGTTGACCTAATGAAAATTCGACTAACTTGCGCGATAGTTAAGTAAAAAGAAACTCCATTCGAAGAAGGCATCATATACGGGAAAAGTAAATTCTATTAAGTGTGCTAATGCCAAAGGCCGAGGTGCATATATATAAAAAAAGGAAAAAGCAAGCAGTACCAAATTTTGAATAACATGGGTGCGTAGGCCCAAAGAAGCATTAACTTATAGGAGTGCACAAGCTCTTGGAAACAACAAAACAGAAGAAACCATCAGACAAGCTGACCTACTCCTCGCCACCATCCCATAGCTCGTCATTGACATCGTCGCCCTCCTCGCCCTCTTCTACGCCATCTACTTCTTCACCCTCATCAGGAGTCAAGGGCTCCCTATCGACCTGTACAACAAGCTCATTCAGCACATTGTTGACAAAGAAGGTGTCGAAGTCAAAATCAGGATGCAACATCTTCAAGTAGCAGCAACAAAGCTTAAATCCTTTTCACATTGTGGGGATTACATACTCCACCTTTTCCTGGGCGTACTTGGGAGAGCTATGGAAAGGATTGACGGCTTCCAATTCTACTCGGCAGATATCCTCGATATACTTGGTCCGCCTCTCTTCCAGTCAACACTCTTGGGCGGCAATGGTTTCTCGGGCCTTGTCTAGCTTGCATTGCATTTTCCCACTCAACTCGATGAATCACTAGAGGTTCTCCTCGGCACTGAGCTAGATCCCTCGCATATGGGACTACAATGCGTCAACACTAGACTATAGCTTGATTCTCTCTTTTCAGCTCGAGGTGACCAGATCCAATGGGACTTGCCCCATAGTGTTCTCCTATCAAAAGAAGAAAAATGAGATCAGTACAAGAATCACATAAAAAAAGAACAGAATCTCCTAAATTTAAAAGACAATCCTGAAGTATATAGTGAGTCATGTGAGCTCCAACATCTGTGGGGTCCAAACCACGGTAATACTACACATCTTCCAGAAGCAACATCCCTCTCCCCACCTGAAGGGCTACATATGGGTCATTTAAATGATCAATCATAGAGACGTCGACATTCGGAACAAAGTGAGGTATGTCTGAGGTATAAGGGCTGGCAACACGCTCCTCTTGGCTGACCTGAGGTTGAAAGGCAACAGGGTCCATGGAGTCTCGATCGGTACTCATAGGGTCGCCGCCTCCCTCGAGGTTGACAACAAGAAGGGAAAGTGATGGCGACCTCACCTTGATGTTGGCCGAGGTACCCTTCATTGACGAACGATCGACCCTTCGCTTCTTCCTCGAAGTTTTCTTCTTATATGCCACCAAAATTGACTCCATGCTCGTCATATCTAAAAAGGGGAAAGGGAAGTTCGTCGAGCCTAAAAATTAAATATCAAAAGTAAATACAAAGGACTTGAAGGCCGAACTACCTACGTGACTTAGGCCAGCCTGTATGAGCATATGCTCATCCAAAAGGTTTTCTACTGGAGCTTTCCAATGAACAAAATGTTGAACCGCAAGTCGTAGCTCTCCATCGAACTCTACATTGAAACTTTGGCAATCCTTCTACCATATAGTATCCATATTCCATCCATTACTACAAGAAAGGAAGAAGTACCTATTCTGCCAATCTTTAACTTTAAAGGAAAACTCAACTAGCACCTTATAGCCACCACGGAAGGGAAGGTAAAAACAGT
Source organism: Nelumbo nucifera (assembly GCF_000365185.1). The sequence continues at coordinate 3,855,836 of NW_010729119.1, read as the reverse complement.
AGGGAACATTGGGAACCTTTTTCATAGAGCACAACCCGGATAAAATATCTAAATCTAAAGGGAAGTTTCAGTGATGACACCAGGAAATCAATACTACCAGAGTTTGGACTACATTGGGGTGTAGATGACCTAAGGAGACACCATAATAAGAGAGCACCTCAGGAATGAAAAGGGTGCGAGGGAAAATGGAGACTGGTGACCAATGCCTCCTCAAAGACATAGACAGCATCTCGGCCATGACTCCAAGGATACTCATCAAGGCCAAGCTGGATACAGTCGAACTCGGTAGGTATCTGGAAAATACTGTACAACTCTACTATACACTCATTGGAGAGCTCAGTAAGACCAAAAGGGGATTTCACTTCTTGGGCATCTACTCTTGCCCCTAGCCGAGAAACAATAGATTCTCTCTGAGAATCCTCTCCTGAATAGCCCTCCTCTCTAAGCTACATATAGTTTGGCGATCTACCCTATGAGGATCAAAAGACATATCGATAAAGGAAGCTACTCACTAGGTAAGAGATAAAAGAAACCGATACCGGCGATGAATAAAATTTCAACAGGCAAGCAGACTTCAGCACCTCAATTGAGACCTCCCTAGAGAATGGCGAATGACTGAGATGCACTAACAATAGATCGACGATCGAGATAATGCTGCCGCATGTGGGCTATTTCGAATTTAAATTTTGTGCACTCACTATGCGCGCTTTCCTTTTGAATTTAAAATTTGAAATCTATCGTGGTCCCGCCCAATTTCAAATCGGATTAGGTGAGCGAGTCAAGTGATCTACGAACTAGTAGGACCAATTACCTTAATAAGGACTACTCCCTTCACTGAGCTGGTGAAGGCTTGGGAGTGGGGGGCAATTGATGAGGGGTAATTTGGTCCTCTGAATTACATCACGACACGTGGCCTTCAAGCAACACCTCGGTGCTGAGTAAGCGAACCAGCTTGGCAAGTTGGCCTAAAACACCTCGTCTAGGCCGACATCTACTACCTCGGTCGGGCTGAGTTAACAGGTCTCCCAGCATATGACGACCTACCTCAGAGGCCGGCCGAGTTATAAGAACCTGTGGCGACCTGCAAGGCGAGGCCGCTGATTATGTAATCGATGTAACCCCTGCGCAGATTATGTAACCGACGTAATTACTCTCCTGAGTGCACGAAAACATCTCCGCGGGAACATGAAAACCGTTGTGAGGAGACTCAGGTCACTCACCTCTATATGAAACCCTCATTCTTACCAGTGAAGGTATGCGCAATTAAGCTCTCAAACTCTCTTATCCCTTAAACAACTCTCTAACTTAAGCATCAGAGTGCCCACCTCGGGTAGACAACCCAGACACTCTAATTATACCTCTCTTGCAGAACATAACAGCTTGGCTATCTACAACTCGGTCCCTGACAAGGCAAGTATTTGAATCAGCATTTGAATCACCAGACACACGAGAGCATCTAGATCGCACTACTTCAATTACAAAAGAGAATTTGAGAAATATTATGAGACTTTAAGAGGATGGGAGAAATGCTGTTTTACCTGAAGTCAATTTTGGATTTGGTTGGGTAGAGTTAAGGTTGAGGGACTTTAGGTCATGTTCATTTATATTGAACTCTAACATCTCAAATTGTAATGGTTGATTTTAGAGGTACATTAAAATTTGTAAATGTTTCCTGAATGTTGAGAATGTTGTTTTGGGATTTGAATGTTGAGTTTTGAGAGATGATAGATAAACATTTACCTTCGAATATTATCATGTTAATTTGGCTATTTAATAAACTACTTATAAATTAATAAAAATAATTGTAATACCCTCCTAAGAGAGGTGTCTTGCATGTTATGCTATTTTCATAAGAAAGATACTTTTTTGTCATGTCGTAGTCTAGTCACGGTTGATCTTTCAAAGCTGCTAATGAATTTAGTATAGCAGTGTTATGCCACAAAAGGCTTGTTTGTTGTGGGAAAATGTCAATGATGCCTTTTGTGTTGATAGGTTGTTTGTGATTCAAAAAGCTTGTTCATTGTGGGCTTGTACTGAGAACAATCTTTGTATGTCTATGTTATGGAAATATGCTTGTCGTAGACTAATTTGATAGTTGTTATATTGAGATAAAACAATTTTAGTGCCTAAAGGATTACCGTTGAACCGAAGCCCCCCAAAGTTAATTACTAGATCTTTTGGCTTCTTGGTGCCTTTAATAAAATGCCTAGAGGATTATTGTCAAGCTAAATCCCCTCAGAGTTACTAGGTCTTCAATATAATGTCCAAAGGATTACCATTGAGTCAAAGCGCCTAGAGTTACTGGATTCTTGGAAGCTTGGTGCCCTTTGAAACAATGCCTAGTGGTAATGACCTTAGGCAAGACTTAAGTATTTGAATCTTGTGCAGTGCTGAGGAGGGGGTAACATCCTTGCGAAGGGCTTGATTTATAACATCTTTGTAAGGTCATGGAGGGGTATCATCCTCATGCAAGACTTGAGTATTAGAGTCTTATGCAATGCCACAAAGGAGTAACACCCTCAAGCAAGACTGAAGTTGTAAAGTCTTGTGTAGTGCCAAGGAGGGGTAATGCCCTTTGGTAGGACCTGATTTGTAATGATTGAGATACAAATGTTAATAAGCGCATTTGTATATAAAACACATAGTTTAAGGTGAAATATGATTATCATTGTGCTTTGCAAATAGTTACACAATATTTTGAATTGCATGCAACAAGATGTAACTACATTGTTCATGCATAATATAATTTCAACCATTGGACATTTAGGGTTTCATCTTACTCTTTATTCACTGGGTCGTAAAGTACATAACATGATAATTACCAATCCATGGTACTGCTTCCTTGATGACGTGTGGACCTTGCCATGCCACGGTACCCTTTTTGGCTAACTTTCCTTGTCTAACATGTGGGGCTACCTTGAGGATTAGATCCCCCTTCTTGAATTCCCTTGTCTGCACTAGTTTATTGTAGTGAGTTGTCATTTGTTGTTTAATGCTATTTGATTTATTAGGGCTTGCTCTCTTTTTCTCATCTAGGCATTTCAGCTGTGCATAGTGCTTCATCCATGAGGTTTGAATAGTGTTCTTTTCCTAATTGTTGCACTATGCACGCAAACACTAAAACACTAACTGTATTTTTTGCAGGTAGGACTACCTCTTGACCATAGACTAGGTTGAATGGAGATGTGCCTATTTCCTTTATTTTGAAGATTAGGGGGGCAAGTTAGGCGSTTTGGGTCGGGTTTATATGGTCAACCCCAGCCCGACCATAAAATTTGGGATTATGGCCTAAGCCCAAGGTCAAGTCTAATCTTCTTAACCTGAGACCAACCCACATTATAATTTAATGCACTCGAGCTCGGCCGGGCTCGGGTTGGTCAATGAACCCACTCTATTTTTCAGTCCGCTCTCCATCTCCTTTCAAGTTTCAAACCATAACCCTAACCCTTCGCTATTGTCAGACGTCACCTGAGCAACCACCATCACCGGTCATTGCCCCTCATCCTCTGCAGCTCTGCCTCTCCTTAGTCCTCTCTCGTCAGTTGTCTCTCATCTTCTCTATCTCTCAATCCACTCATTGAATCAGCATCACCAATGACAGCATCAGTGATAGCGGTCGAGTACCAGTCAACGGCCACTACCGTCTCCTTCATCGCTGCTCAACACCTCAAGGCCCTCAACCATCCAGCATCACCGACCATTGTGCCAAGTGTCCATAGTCCAGCATCAATGCATCACTGGCCAACATTGCCATCACATTTGCACCGAGGGAACGCACGACTGCCGCCATCATGCACCAACCAACACTGCCATTGCATTCAAAAAGTCTAGTAATTGGTCGAATTCGAATCGAATCGAATATTTGATTTAATAATCAAGTCGATTTAAAATATTTGATATCCGTCGAGTATCAAATCAAATTCGGATATTATTGTTTATAATCAATTTTGAATTCAAATCTAGTCTGATTTGATTCAAATTTGATCCGTTTACTGGCCTACACCTAACCTCTTGGCTCATAATCATCAAAATACTACCCATAGGGAAGGACCTTTTCCCTTACTACAAAATGCAGTATCACATTCTTCGTTCAGATGGATCTTGGGATTAAAATATTTTGCAAACATTTTTTCATGAAATAGTAATGTAACATATAAATACATTTTGCAAATCAGATTTCAAATACAATTGACATCCATTGTTGGCAGTTTAGGTTTCTATTAGAGAGAGTGTAAACCTTGATATTTACTTTGTGTGACAAAGGAGCCAATCTTATTACTACAATCACCCATTCAGGTAACTTTCTAAATTGCCCCAACATACCCAGATATTTTACCCTTGATTGATCTCACTGATTGGCATATCAATGGCAGCTCAGTCCAAAACCTACAATATCGTAATAGGGTTAAGTATAGCTTTCTAGTTTTGCTCGTCTATCTCCAAGGTCTAGGGCATTACTAGAAATTGGTCCAAGTTTAGTGTTTTTTCTAAACACCCACTAGTTTTACTTGGTGTCTAACCTTAGCAGCTTCACTAGTTTGGTAGCATACGAGTGTCAGCCTTGTTAGGATAAACTCCCAAAGTCTATCTAATGGCTAGGAACATTCTAAACTAACATGACTCTCATAAGTATTCAGTTTAAGGAGTAATTCATAAAAACACACCGATAAGAACATGAAACAATAATATACTTTATTCATTTACTAATAAATGTTTATGTATATCAATCCGATTGGAGGTAAGGGCATACACTATCTAATAAGTGTCATGCAGCATGGTAGACCAGTAAAATCCTGATTGGATGATGTGGTCACATAGTTCTTGTTGGCCTCGGTGGGTGACAGGCTCTTGGCTATGTGCTTAAAGTTAATGCTTCTTGGACTTTATCTCCTCTTAGGAATCTCAAGGGTTTACTTGCAAAAGATTTATTGAATAGCACTAAAGTTTTCACGGCTTTGGCATCCACGAGAAGGGTTCCTTCACTTAAGTAATCCCTATAGGGCTGTCTCTAGTATGCTTTTGCTATGTTTAAGCACTCTTGTCTATCCATCATTGGTAAGCATTCCTTGTAGTCTTCTTATGTTCCCTTAGCTTGTCTTTCATTTTGGGCTAGTAATAATTTAATCATTACAATTTCTTGTATAAGCTAGTCATCTAGATTCCACAAAACAAGTCTGTGTACTTCCTCTAGGACTATTTTTCTTTGTTCAAGATCCAAACATCTTGCTTGTACTGCATCTGCCATCTTGTAGTACAACATGTTACCTAGGATTTGGAACTTGGTGAGAAAGTGATTATCCTCTGTCGAAGTTATGTGGTTTTGTAATTTTCGTATAATCCTGTGCCTTCAATCCTCTTCAGTTATGTTGTCTAGATGATCCACAGAATGGGCTAACATTTCTAGGGTAGATAATACTCTTTTGTAGACCATCAATATTGCTTATGTCTCTTCAAACTATATCCACGATTCTAGCATTGTTAGTGGGTCTGCATACCTATTCTTTACTCCATTTATGTGTTGGAAAGTGATGGTTAGGCCCGGGTATTTTTGGTTTATCAAAATCCTATAAGGTAGGTGTATGATCCCTTTTATTGCCCTATCTTCGTTAGATTGTTGGATCGCTAAGGAAGAGTCTCTGTACATTGTAATTTTCTTAACTTCCATCCCCCAAGCTAGTAGGAGTCCTAGTATCATTGCCACATACTCTACAACATCATGTGATCCTGGAAACTGTAATTTAATAGCTCTAGATATTTTTACATCACCTGGGGATTGTAACACTACTCGTACTCCTACTTCCACAGTCAAGGCTCCGTTGAAAAATAGGCTCCATTTTACGTCTTTTATTAGTGCAACCGTGGGTTGTTCTTCGGGTATGTTTTTATTTATTTCCAAGTTGTCAATGGAGGGAACATTGCTAGAAGGTCTGTAAGTGCCTAGGCCTTTATTGCTTTAGGTGGTACTAGCCTTATTGAAAATTCACTAAGTTGTATTAGCCAAAAAACCAATTGTCGTGACAAAGGTGGTCTCTCCATGAAGTATTTCACTAGGTCACTTTTGCTTACTAAGAGGGTTTTGTAACCTAATAAGTAGTGTCTAAACTTCTAAACTACAAAAATTAAAACTAAACACTACTTCTCCATGCCCGAGTAGTTCAATTCAGCTTCCTTAGTGCTTTATTGGCATAGCATATTGGTTTCTCTACTTGTTCCTCATTTTCTTGGGCCAGAAGGCACCCTATGGTTGTTACTATGGTTTTAACTCATAACTTACTTTTTGTTTCTTTTGCATTCATTGGTAGTGTCAAGCATCAAGTTTACATACAAAAAACTTGTGTAAAGGTTGCACTATCTTCTTCCTACCTCTCTCTCTCTCTCTCTCTCTCTATATATATATATATATAGCATATCATCATGCTTCCTACCTCACTCTTAAACAAATAACCCTCCTCCAATCTCCTCTCTTTTTCATATAAAATGAGAACTACTTCATTTTACATCTCACAAACAAATAAGAGAAAATCTAATCAAAAGAAAAAGTAAACCAGAGTTTTCTCTTAGCCTATCTACACTCCCATGAATTTACACCAATGCAATGAAATTCACACTTGAACATAGTTGATCACTAAGTTATCGATTAATATTACAATACTCCATCCTTTTAGAAGTAGGGGTACCCCTAAATCGACCATGGTAACCTTTTAGAGATCCCGATGGTTAAAGACAATTTATAACACTTCCAATCTAACATCATAGAATCATATTCCATTTTCCACTTCCTTAGGTCCTTGGCCTGCTCTAAAACTCCATAGAGTTTATCTATTTGTCGAATCCCCCACATCCTTTGCTCTTCTCTTTATTTTCTTCAATAGTAAATTCATAAACCTACCTAGCTACTCCCACTTGTAATTAACACAAAAATAAATAATAAAAATATGCATAAATAAAATAAAATATGTATGCATATGCTTATCTTAGAGAATCAATGTAATTGTCGTTAACATTTAGAAATATATAAATTCTAATAATTGATTTTTTTATGTTTTGACTAACATGCACTAACAAGGGAAAATGTCTAAATGTTAAAAACTACAACCCATATGATTATGATATATAATTGAAGTGTGGTGTGGAGTAAACTTCTAATCTATATTTTTTATGTTATAAAAAAACACAAATAGGAAGGTTAGGGCTCATTCGCATCTCGATAAGTCATTTACCTATGTAAATGCACTTATCCAAGCAAGTGTTTCCTTGAAAATGTTTACCTGGATTAAAGCACTTACCAGTGTTCATTTAGTCCCTAGGTAAAGTTGTATAATGACCATTTTATCGAAAAAAAAGTTGCATTACTAAAGGGACTACATAGATGGCACTACAAGAAAATAGACTTATAGCTATGGACAAAACTATAGCTATAAATCCAACAAACCGTAGCTATAGGTCTATTGCTATGAACTAGCTACGGTAAAAAAATAGTGGCTACAGTCACGGTGCTATAAGTAATAGCTACGGATGATAGAATCCATAGCTAAAACTAATATATAGCTATGGTCTATGTTTGTGGCTAAATCCTGATTCAATAATTACGTGTGCAATTTTATCTAAGGCTTTTAAGTTATTCGTACCTACAAATTTGACTCTATAGCTACAGTTTGTTTTACAACCGTAGATAAATGTCACTCTATAGCTACGGTTTTGCAGTGTTCGTAGCTACAAAATTTAAATCTATAGTTACGGTTTTGAGATGTCCTTAACTAGAAATATGAATCTATAGCTATGGTTTACTTTGACCGTAGCTAAAATATATATATCTATTGCAGCAAGAAAACATGAATCTTTAGCTACGGTTTTTAACTTCTTGTAGCTAAAATTGCTAATATATGGTTGATAGCTAGATCTTGAAATTTCTTCATTACTTTTTTGAAACTTGTTTTCCTGTGTTGAATACAAGCATAACATATTTCATTCATTACAAGATAAAACTTAAATGCAAAATTCTAATAAAAGATTATATAATAAAAAATGAATTACATCTCAAGGTGCTTTAATACATCCATAAGTTTAAAATCTATTACAAATTCAAGGTTCTTGAATACATGAAAATCAATCTCAAAAAAAAAAAAAAACTTGAGGTATAAAATTTGATCAAATTTGCCTTCATCTGTATATTTGAAGTATCTCCTTTATCATGTTTAATATAACCTATAAGAAAATAATAGAAAATAAGTTAGAAATTACATTTTTAGAGACATAAAACCATATATGAAAATCTAATTATTAACTGTGCAATATAAACTTATCTACTTCATTTCAAGCCTATTGTTTAAACAAATCAAAATTGCAAGGACTGAATATTATCCACAAATTATGTATTGAGCAATATAATGGTGTAGCAATGTGTATTAATTTCTATTTTCCCAACAAATAATTAAAAGGTTGACCTTCAATATTTTTTTTGGTTTAAAATCAATCCTTTTAATCATGGATCTCAGCTTTGTTTTGTTCCAATTCATTTGCATCAATGGATGTATATGCCCTAGGATATCATTACCTATATCTATGGCCATGTATGAGCATTACTTGCTATCAATTTCAACCAACCATTCTTCAACTCTTTGTGTGAAACTTTTTCATATTTTGCTGAATTTTCTTTTCCATTTGTTCTAACAAAAGGACAAAATGGCAACACATAGTTGAGGTCATCAAATGGTTATTTTCAGTGTTGATGATCTCCAAGATAGGGCCCATCTATTGGTGATTCAGAAAAATCTAAACACAACAATAAAGTTGGTTAGGTTCTTAGGAAAATAGGAACCTAGGGCAGGTTTCTATGATGGATGTATGATTTTCTCTATTCTTGTCACTTCTATATCAACAAGAACCCTCATCTCTTCATCTAAATAAGATAGTTTGATTCAGTGTTTTAAAAGGCGTGGGAGGTGTGCCTCTAGGCAAGGTGCTCCTGAAACGCCCCGAGGTGTATGCTAGAGGCATTGACACCATTGAGGCATACGCCTCATGCACTTTTTTCATAAGGCGTGCTAGAGGCGTATGCCTCATGCGCCTCATGAACATCTTATATAAAAAGATAGAAAAAAAAGAAAAAAAAAACGAAAAAAAAAGGAAAGAAAAGGAAAAGAAAGGGAAGGGAGAGAAAAAGAAAGAGAAGAAAAAAAGAGAAAAGGAAAGGAAAGGAAAGAAAAGGAAAGGGAAGGGAAGAAAAGATAAGGGGAAAGAAAGTGGTTTTCCCCTTGCCCCTTCGTCTAGGGGGGCTTCAGCCCCTTTCCAATGCAGCGCAATTTGTTTTTTTTAAGTTAGGGGGGTCTTGCTCCGCTCCGGTAGGCTCGCCTCCACTTCAACACGACCCCCCCTTTCAATTAATGTTATGCATCTTTATTCTTCTTAATATAAAAGATTTTTATTAAAAATAAAGAAAAAATGAGATCCCCCCTTCTTCTTTATCCTCCTCTTAACCCCCTTCTCTTAAGGAGGCTTACACTTCTTGCGTTCTGAAATACGCCTCACGCCTCTAGGTAGTGGAACACCTCGCGTCACGCCTCCACGTTTTAAAACATTGGTTTGATTATAAAAACCAGGTTAAGGAGGTATAATCCATACAAAAAAATGTTACATCTAAATCCAACAATTCTGTTTGTCTCAATTGATGGTGTGCTTCTTCAACAAACCCAACAATGTTACATCTATTTCACTCTACGAAACTTTAATATTATCTAATAATTCCCAAATGGCTTACAAATACAACCCACAAGAAATAAATGGCCAATAAAAAATCCAACAAGTCTTCAATTTTGTTTTGATCAATAACTTTGAAATTATTTCATTAATTAGAAAACTTTAGGATACAAGAAGAAGTTGTGAAAGAAATTAGCTTTAGTAAGCTGACCCAGGATAGAATTACAAATGTGTCCAAAACATGTGTTCTTTGAACCCCTTGCTTTGCTAAACTATCTACCAAATTATTAGCAGATCTCCTAACCCATCCACTTGGATTGACATGTTCCTTGACATCCATTTAAATCTTCAGAAATCATTCTTCAACTGCCATGTCACCCATTCCCCTTTCTACAACCATTTTATCACAGTTTTTGAGTCTCCCTCGATGATCAGTCTATTAATACCCAACTCTTTTGCCTTCTCAACCTCATATGCTGCAGCTAGAAACTCTATACTTGCCACATCACCCTCCTCCATAGGACCGGAGTACAGAGCAATAATGAGTCCATTTTCATCTCTAATGGCCCCCCCAATGCTTGAAGGGCTTGGGTTACCCACACAACTCCCATCAAAGTTCAGCTTCTTCCAACCATCTGTTGGAGGAGACCATGCCTAAAAAAACTGTTATCTTGTAGATGAGGAGGCAACAATAAGTCCCCAAACCCTGAAAAAGTCTTCGACCTTAAAACCTGAAAACAACTTCAAGCTTTTTACCGAATGTGCCATCCTCAATGTTATTGTTTCGACTAGAGCTTCCTTGCATTTTTCTTTTCCTTCAAATATTTTATCATTTCTTTTCTCCCAAACGGTCCAAAGTATTGCTGCTCTGGTACACCTCCATAGAATATATATATATATATATATATATATAGTAAATGATTTTCCCAAGTCTTAGGAGGGTATTATTAGCAAATGAGTTACTGGAGAATTGTTCTTTTCTTTTCTATGGGACCCACTAATACCAAAATATGAACGTGGGTTTATTTATTTTCTGTAGGACCTAACAAAATATCATTTTCCCAAGTGTTAAGCAGTAAGGCTGTGTTTGGAAGGAGTGTAAATTTCGGTTCAGTGCATTATTGCACTCCGGTCTAAAATTGCATGTGTTTGGAAAGTGTAAAAAAGCCTCTATTATCAATGGAAATTTGCAAACACCCGATGATTTACATTGATTTAGCGGTGGAAAACTACATCGGTTTTTCCGAAGTAAAAAATCACGCCCTATTTCATCGAGGGAAATAGAAGAGGAATTTACGCTCTTCCACTAGCACGACACTCTGAGATCTGAGCAACGACTATGATTCTCAGATTTGAGATATGAGGAGTTCGAAACATCCACCAACAACCTTGAGAGTTCGAGCGTCAGCGTTTAAGTCTGCGTTGATATCTGAACAGCGTTTGAGATCTGAACAATGAACCTCTTCTCTGTTGAAGTTTGCATTGAGGTCTGCGTTTAACTAGGTGAGAGAACAACGATCCTTTTCATTTCTCCATCTGATTTACTGAACAGATATTGATCTAGTGTTATTTTGTTCTTTTATTTATCTCTTGTTCAAAGCTCCTGACCAACATCGTTTTTAGATCTCCTTCAACGTATCTCTGAAAGTGAAAGTAAGATTTCTCCTGTACCTGATTTTCATTTTCAAATACTATTGCAAGATTTCTCCTGTACCTGATTTCTTTCAAACACTAATTGCATACCCTATTGACATATTATTGGCTCATGTCTCCAATACCCAATTTTCTTAATTTCTGGTCTTTCTTTTTCCCTTTGGTTTTCAGTAATCAAATTATTTCTGCACATTACTCATTGCAATAAAGATAATATCAGTTATAATCTCACCAGCAAAGGGCAAAAGAACAAAATCATTGATGAATACTACTGGGGCAACTCGAGTATTTGATGTATATTATAATAGTGAAATATTACTTATTTGGTAATTCTTTTTTTTGATAGGTATTATTTATTTGTTTGGTAATTCTTTGTTATGGCATCCCTAATAGCTCTCAGCAAAATTAAATAGGATTGTTACATATAATCTGATATCATAAACCAATTTCTATCTATCCATATGGTGATTTTTAGATATTCAAAGACTAATAGTATCCTTAGTTCGGTTCAAAATCTTCCCTACAGAATATATATGCATAAGTTATAGTTAAATAAAGAAATGCATGCATTGATATGGGCCTTTTGAACTATAGACTCCTTAAAAATGAAAGGAAAAAAGCCATACCAGTTGTGCACTACTGTCTTTGGGTTCAATTGCTTGCCAAAGTTGTTGATGGTTTCCTCCTGTTCATTTTACAAATGCACAAATGAGATGGTACATATAGATAGGTAGATAGATAGTACTGATTTAGAAAACCTTGAGCTCAAGTCCTTTACCAATTAACCATTTCATATCCATGGGATAGTACTATATGTTGTGCTCTCAAGACAAAGTATTTATATGCATCAGATTCATTCATCCCATGCTTGATTAACTTGCACATAAAATACTTGTTTAAAGCTTGTTTGATGAAAATTATTGATCAATAAACATCCAGGTATCCTGAAATAGAAGAAGAGAACTAGACCCTTCCAAAAGCTCAGCATAAAGTGATGAAACATCCTAAACACAACATATACACAACTGTTTAAGTGGTGTATCACTACTATACAAACTTATATCAACTTCCCCTGAGTTGGGGTTAAGGCTGAGTTAGTCAATAGTTTGTCTGAGTTGAGTTGAGTTCTGTTAAGAGGTGTGAGACCAGGGATAGTTTGGTGTCTTTACTTGTCATTGTGATATGAGAATAGTTTAAGCTCTGCCCCCACTTCATTAAGGAAAGAATAGACATTTTATATGTACTCTAAAACATATAAACAAGGAAGTTGTCAATTGGTGGGAGATTATTTTATTTTCTCCCACTTGTTTCTTATCTATACAGCATTTACATGGTACCATAGCCAAGTTCATCTCTTATAGAAGCATGCAAGTGGCCTCTAACCACTCTTAGAAATTCACTAGTGACCTACAGTTGATGCTAGAAAGTTTTGTGGACTATCACAGCAACCCATAATCTCTTCTAGGTGTTTAGTGTGACTTGCAATCACTTTTACATAGGGCTTAAGGTCTGTAATCCATACTAGAAGTGGCATTATGATTGCACAACCCATTCTATTTGAGTTTCTTTTAGGATATCAGTGTCTCCACTCAATGCCATCCTTGAGTGGGTCAAGTCTATTTTCATTTTTCTACTCAGTTACAGTCACCACATGTGACTATGGAATGATGCATGTGGTTGTTTAGACTCTGTAATTGATTTTACTAAAGAGGTGTGGACATGTGCAATGAGATATGATGCTATTCTTGGAGTTCAATGACTCTGAACCATCGGGCTAATGATATAGAATCTTTAATGGAGATCGAGGTGCTGGCCAAATGGCTTAAGCTAATATTCCCAAATATTCTCAAGATCCTTTGCAAAGAATCGGTGGTCCAATGACTAGGGCAAGGACAAAAAGGCTGTTCTAGAAGATTCTAAGACTGTTCTAGAAGTTTCCAAAGCTTCACCAAGGATAATCACATTTCTTTATGTGCAAGACGATGTGCAAGACTTAGATCTTGAAGAACAAAGCTTGGAATCCATGACATAAGACCAAGGCGCATGGACATGATAAGAAAAGGCCCAATCCGCATACTAAGATGTATTGATGGGCTTGGCGGATGGACATGATAAGAAAATGCCCAATCCACATGCTAAGATGTATTGATGGGCTTGTTTTGTCTTGTTGGGCTTGTTTTGTTTTGTTTTGTTTTACTTTGACTTTTCTATGCTTAGTTGTCATTAGTTGTAGTCTTTTAGAAGGATTCCTATATCAAGGCAGATTTATTTTCCTAAATTAAAGGGATCCTCATTAATTATGAGTTTCCTTATAAGATAATGATGCTTACATGCCTATATAAAGGCTACAAATATGTAAAATGAGATCATCAATAATATAGAGATTTTTTCAGCAAGTTTAGCTTTGCCTTCTTGTGTTCTTGGTAGAATACAATATCTTGACTTATCAAGGGAGTGATCAACCTTTGTGGCATCCTCAAGATTGGATTCTTTAAAGACTTAGTTTCCTTAAGGTTCTAATCTGATTAACTACAACTTATTTTCTAGCTTCTGGGTGCGCATAACAACTTGATTCAAGAGTTCCTAGAGCAGGTCATCTAGTGAGTTCTTATCATTTGGTATCAAAGCCTTGGTTCTAGAAACAGGTTACTTATCCTTGTTTTGTGTTTTTCTTTGATCTTTGCATGTTTCTTGTGTTGTTCTTGCATAGTTTCTTTGAATTCTTCCATTCGACTTCTTTGTGTTTTTGAGTAGAGTCAATTTTATTTCGTGTGTTTAGTTTGGCAAAAAAAAAAAAAAGAGAGACAGAAAAAAACATCCAATTCAAAAAAAAAAAAAAAAAGAGACAGAAAAGAACATTCAATTCGAAAAAAAAATAATGAGAAGTTAGATTGCAGATCTGATTTTTTTTTTCATTTTCCCAACGTGAATGGGATTTCTTGAATTGCAAGATCATATTTCCTTTTTTTGGGTTTGACTAGTTGACTAATTCAAGAACTAGCTGTATAATCCTTTTTGAACTGGGATTTCTTTTTCTTAAACAACTATCTTACTATATTAATTAGTAACAATCATTATCAAATAATGATTCTTGTGTCTAAATTAATTTAATTTCATGCTCCATATTCTAGTGATTTCTTTTGCATGTCTTTTGCTTCCTTTGGAAGTTTTCTTATTTTTTTTTTTGGCTCNATTCAATTCGAAAAAAAAATAATGAGAAGTTAGATTGCAGATCTGATTTTTTTTTTCATTTTCCCAACGTGAATGGGATTTCTTGAATTGCAAGATCATATTTCCTTTTTTTGGGTTTGACTAGTTGACTAATTCAAGAACTAGCTGTATAATCCTTTTTGAACTGGGATTTCTTTTTCTTAAACAACTATCTTACTATATTAATTAGTAACAATCATTATCAAATAATGATTCTTGTGTCTAAATTAATTTAATTTCATGCTCCATATTCTAGTGATTTCTTTTGCATGTCTTTTGCTTCCTTTGGAAGTTTTCTTATTTTTTTTTTTGGCTCYTATAATTGATTTTTCTTTCCTTATTTCTACCATTTGCCTCAACTAAGTTTTTAAAGTTCTGATTTTGAGATTTGCCACCATCTAACTAATTGCTCCTTGAGATTTATTGATCTTGATCCTGTTAAGAACATAAAGGGGGCTGGCTTGAGTGGAAAAAAAAAAGAGGCAAAGAGAGGTGGGATCATCATTGAGAAAAGTCTGATTTGAGTGCAAACACGTGAGGGAGTGTGTGAGGAACAAAAAAAAAAGGCAAAGAGAGGTGAGAAACAAAATTTCTTTTATTTCTAGCGAGTTTTTGCAGGTTATAAACATGAGTATTGAAGGAGAACCACAAGAGATTGACATGAAATTATTCATAAGGGCTGTTAATGAACAATTCAGAAAGTTGAATGCGAGGCTGGATGATTTGCAATCCCCATCTATTTCTAAGTCCACTAGAAGATGTGTGTTTGAGGAAGAAGAGGAAGATGATTTGGATTTGGAGGAATCGAGTTCTAAACGAGGCAATAAGGCTGTTTCCAAAAGAGATAGCAATTTGGGTAGCATAAAGATGAAGATTCCGACCTTTCAAGGAAAGAATGATCCCGAACTATACTTGGAGTGGGAAAGAAAGGTTGAGCACGTATTTGATTTCCATAATTACTCTGAGGAGAAGAAAGTAAAACTAGTAGCCGTGGAGTTCACAGATTATGCAAGCATATGGTGGGATCAATTGGTGATTAATAGGCGTAGGAATGGAGAGAGGCCAATTCGGTCATGGGAAGAGATGAAATTGGTAATGCGTAAGAGATTTATACCTAGCCATTACTATAGATATTTGCATAGAAAGTTGTAAGGGCTAGTTCAAGGTTTCATGAGTGTAGAGGACTATTACAAAGAGATGGAGATAACCATGATTAGAGCAAACGTAGAGGAGGACTAAGAAGCAACAATGACTAGATTTATTGGCGGCTTGAATAAGGAGATTGCTGATGTGGTGGATTTACAACACTATGTGGAGATGGAGGAGCTGTTGCACAAAGCCATTAAAGTGGAGAAGCAAATCAAATTAAAAGGGTTCAGATCTGGTTCTTCATGGAAACCTAATTGGAAGGACAACAAGGCTGTCTCAAAAACAAAAGAAGAAGCAAAGCAAAGTGATTCAGTTGCTGTTCATAAGGGTAAAACCAACGCTAAAACTTCTTCTAAGTCATGTGAAGTTAAGTGTTTTAGGTGCCAAGGATTCGGGCATATTTCTTCTCAATGCCTAAACAAAAGAGTTATGATTGTTTGGAGAATGGAGAAATAGAAAGTGCTAGCTCAAGTGAAAATGAGATGCCACCATTGGAGGATTGTTCTGATGTTGAAGTTGCAGAACCCGTGCATGGTGATTTGCTAGTTACAAAGAGAGCCCTAAGTATACAGCCTAAGGATGATAGTGATGAGGAACAATGTGAGCATATTTTCCACACAAAAAGCCATGTGAAGGATAAAGTATGTACTATGATTATTGATAGTGGAAGTTGTACTAATGTTGCTAGTACGTTGTTGGTAGATAAGCTGAATTTGCATACCATAAAGCATCCTAAACCATACAAATTGCAATGTTTGAATGAATGTGGAGAAGTGGGGGTAACCAAGCAAGTTCTGGTTTCCTTCTCAATTGGAAAGTATGAGGACGAGGTTCTATGTGATGTAGCACCAATGCATGCTGGTCATATATTGTTTGGCCGACCATGGCAGTTTGATAGGAAGATTACACATGATGGGTATAAAAACCGTTATTCTTTTGTAATGAATAACCGAGTTGTGGTACTAACCCCTCTCAAACCTTTGAAAGCTTATGAAGATTAGATTAGGATAACAAGAGAGTGCAAAATGAGAGAAGAACAAAAGTGTGAGCGAGAGGAAAAGAAAAAGAAAGAAAGTGAACAAGCAAAAGCAAAGAGAGCAAGTGAGACTGAGGGGAAGGGTGCAAGTGGAAAGAGTGAGGCTGAGAGGAAAATTGGGGAGAAAAGTGTACAAAAATGAGAGAAAAGCAAGGGAATGAGTGAAAAAAATGAGGTTAAGAGTGTCATGATTGCAAGGCAGCAACTACTTGTACTTATGTACAAGGATGTTTACTTTTCTACTAATGACCCAAACCCCTCTTTGCCTAGTATTGTTGTGTCTTTATTGCAGGAGTTTGAGGACCTATTTCCCGAGGAGATTCCCCATGGATTTGCTCCCTTAAGAGGTATTGAGCATCAAATAGACTTCATACCCGGTTCCACCATACCAAATCGACCAGCTTATAGAGCTAATCCCGAGGAAACAAATGAGATACAAAGGCAAGTGGATGAGTTGGTGTAAAAGGGTTTTGTAAGGGAGAGTCTTAGCCCAAGTTCGGTTCCTGTCATCTTAGTCCCAAAGAAAGATGGAACATGGCGTATGCGTGTGGACTGCCGAGCCATTAACAAAATAACAATTAAGTATAGACATCTTATCCCTAGATTAGATGATATGCTTGATGAATTGCATGACTCTTGTTTGTTTTCTAAAATTGATTTAAAGAATGGCTATTATTAAATTCGCATGAAAGAGGGAGATGAATGGAAGACAACATTTAAAACTAAATATGGATTGTATGAGTGGTTAGTAATGCCTTTTGGTTTAACTAATGCACCTAATACATTCATGAGATTAATGAATCATGTCTTGCGTGTTTTCATAGGGAAATTTGTGGTAGTTTACTTTGATGATATTTTAGTTTATAGCAAAAMTTTGGATGAACATGTGAAACACTTGCATGCTGTTTTTAGTGTGTTAAGAGAGCACCAATTGTATGCTAATCTTAAGAAGTGCACGTTTTGCATGGAATCTGTTGTGTTTCTTGGATGTGTTATTAGTTCGTAGGGTATTAGTGTTGATGAAGAAAAGGTAAAGGCAATAAAGGGACTGACCTACACTTAAGAATGCAAACGAGGTAAGAAATTTTCATGGTTTAGCAAGTTTTTATCGAAGGTTTGTTAARGATTTTARTTCTATTGCTRCACCTTTRAATGAACTTGTTAAAAAGAATGTTGTTTTTAAGTGGGATGAAGTGCATGATCGAGCGTTCAAAACTTTGAAAAATAAGCTAACTAATGCACCTTTGTTGTATTTGCCTAACTTTAATAAAGCTTTTGGGGTAGAATGTGATGCATCTAGAATTGAAATAGGGGTTGTTTTGTTGCAAGATTCCAAACCAATTGTTTATTTTAGTGAAAATCTAAGTGGGGCAGCATTGAATTATCCTACTTATGATAATAAACTTTATGCATTAGTGAGGACTCTTCAAACATGGCAGCATTACTTGTGGCCAAGGGAATTCATCATTCATTCTGATCATGAGAGCTTAAAGTTCTTGAAATCCCAAGGTAAGCTTAATAAAAGGCATGCTAAGTGGCTGGAGTTCATAGAAACATTTCCTTATGTGATCAGGTACAAACATGGAAAAGAAAATGTTGTTGCTGATGCATTATCTAGGAGGTCCGCATTACTTACATCTTTGCAAATTAAGTTACTTGGTTTTGAATTGCTTAAGGACTTGTATGCTAATGATTCTGATTTCAGCCAAGTATGGAATGCATGTTATAAGTGTGCGTTTAATGATTTTTATAGGCATGAAGGATTTATGTTTAAGATAAATTGTGTGTGCCTATTTGTTCTATTCGTGAGTTACTTGTTAGAGAAACTCATGGAGGCGGCTTGATGGGGCACTTTGGTGTACAAAAAACTTTAGATATATTGCGTGAGCATTTTTATTGGCCTACTATGAAGCATGATGTACAATTTGTTTGTGATAAGTGTGCATTACGTGTAGGCAAGCAAAATCTAAAGTTAAACTGCATGGCTTGTATACCATTTTACCAGTGCCTAACCAACCCTGGATTGATATTTCTATGGATTTTGTTTTAGGGTTATCAAGGTCTCAAAGTGGTAAGGACAACATATTTGTCGTTGTTGATCGGTTTAGTAAAATTGCTCATTTCATTGCTTGTTCTAAAACCAATGATGCAACACATATTGCTGACTTGTTATTTAAAGAAGTTGTTCATTTGCATGGTTTGCCTGAGACAATTGTTAGTGATAGAGATGTTAAGTTCTTAAGTCATTTTTGGCGCACTTTATGGAATAAATTAGGAACTAAACTCTTATTTTCTATTATTGCACATCCTCAAACGGATGGTCAAACTGATGTAGTTAATAGGACACTCACTACTTTGTTGCGTGCTATCATTCAAAAGAACTTAAGGTAATGGGAGAAGTGTTTGCCACATATTGAGTTTTCATATAACCGGTCTATTCATTCTACTTCTTTTTCACCTTTTGAAGTTGTTTATGGCTTTAATCCTTTAACTCATGTGGATATTTTACTTTTGCCTACTAATGAACATGTTAATCTTGATGGTGAGAAAAATGCAGTTTTTGTGAAAGATTTACATGCCAAGGTTCGGGCTAACATTGAAAGGAAGAATGAGCAATATGCTAAGCAAGCTAATAAGGGGCGTTTAAAGGTTGTTTTTGAACCTGAAGATTGGGTTTGGATATATATGCGTAAAGAGAGGTTTCCTACACAAAGGAAATCAAAATTGCAGCCTAGAGGAGATGGACATTTTCAAGTTTTGGAAAAAATCAATGATAACGCCTACAAGCTAGATTTGCCAAGCAACTATGGTAATGTTAGTGCGACTTTTAATATTGCTGATTTATCTTTGTTTGATGTAGGTGATTCGATGATGAATCCTTTCGAGGAAGGAGGAATTAATGGAGATCGAGGCGTTGGCCAAATGGCTCAAGCTAATATTCCCAAATATTCTCAAGATCCTTTGCAAGGAATTGGTTGTCCAATGACTAGGGCAAGGAAAAAGATGATGAAAGAGGCTTTACAAGGCTTAATCATGGAAGTGCATGACAAAGAAACTGTTCTAGAATATTCTAAGACTGTTCTAGAAGTTTCTAAAGCTTCACCAAGGATAATCACCTATCTTTATCTGCAAGACGATGTGCAAGACTTAGATCTCGAAGAACAAAGCTTGGAATCCATGACATAAGACCAAGGCGCATGGACATGATAAGAAAATGCCTAATCCGCATACTAAGATGTATTGATGGGCTTGGCGCATGGACATGATAAGAAAAGGCCCAATCCGCATGCTAAAATGTATTGATGGGCTTGTTTTGTCTTGTTTTGTTTTACTTTGACTTTTCTATGCGTACTTGTCATTAATTGTAGTCTTTTAGAAGGATTCATATATCAAGGCAAATTTATTTTCCTAAATTAAAGGGATCCTCTTTAGTTAGGAGTTTCCTTATAAAATAATGATGTTTACATGCTTATATAAAGACTACAACTATGTAAAACGAGATCATCAATAATATAGAGATTTTTTTCAGCAAGTTTAGCTTTGCCTTCTTGTGTTCTTGGTAGAATACAATATCTTGACTTATCAAGGGAGTGATCAACCTTTGTGGTGTTTTTAAGATTTGATTCTTTAAGGACTTAGTTTCCTTAAGGTTTTAATCTAATCAACTACAACTTGTTTTCTAGCTTTTGGGTACGCATAACAACTTGATTCAAGAATTCCTAGAGCAGGTCGTCTAGTGGGTTCTTATCAATCTTGCTGATATGACTCTACAATACAGTGATGACAGTGGTAGTCACATTCTAGAGGGTGCTTAGTTTTTAGAATTAATCTATACATTGAAAGAAAATAGAGTCAGTATGGGACTTTACTAGCTTTGGCCAGAGTGTCAGACTGATGCGAGGACTCAGTCAATAGTGTATTTCAGGAACCAATTGAAATAACATCCCCACGTCCCCTCCCTGAACCATGCTATCACACTGATTGAAGGAGCAAAACCAATCTAAGTCCATATAAATACCCACCAATTTATATAAATCACTGCATATTAATAAAGCTTATTGTCTTTTGCCTAAAATTTCTTAAGTTGTCATGTGACTTGGGGAAATTTGGGTTTGGATCTAGGTTTGAAGCACCTAATCTTATAAGCAGATAAGGTTTATCTCTAGTTAGAGTCCAAATCTGATTTAGATCTGCATTATCTCCTAATTAGATTAGGAGATAGCTCCATAACAGATTATAAAAGAGGAGGGGGTGGACCAGTTCAAGACGGCTTCATAATTTTGCAGTTTTTGGTTCTCTCTACACCCTTTTGTCTTCCAATTTTTTCCCAGTTCAACATCAGCTATCTGGGATTGATTTAGATTAGTTTTCCTCTGATTTTTTCAAGAAAAAGTCAGGGAATATTAGACTCACCTTCCCTAGTTTGATCCAAGTAGTTGGGTTGTAGTTTTGTTGAAAATTGTGTTGTTGAATCAGCTTTACCTATACACTGTGCCATTTTCGGTGGAGGCTGATTTTGGGACTGTTTTGGGCGTGAACTTCCATCTTGGGATCTGATCTACATCAGGTATAAATCTTCCTCTTTGATTGATTTCAAATTTGGTCCAATTCAGTGCAAGACCGATCCTAAAAAATGCAATTTTCAAAATATAGGGAATTCGATTCCTAGAAGGATTAGAAAATTTTTGAAAATTTGCCTAGCCATCTAGCGTGGGTCAACCATCTGTATGATGGATTCTAACCCCTCTCTGATTTATAAGCTTTGTTGGAATGATATGGAAGAAGATATTATTTAATATGTGCAGGAATGTTTTTGATAATCATAAATTTCTTTGTAAATTTGACCACAAATTTATTACTTTAATACCTAAAAGAAATGTTGTTAAGGTACAGGCCTTTTGTCCTATTAGTTTATGCAATGTTATTTACAAGGTTATTGCAAAGCTTTTGGCCGTCCAACCTAAGCACTTTCTTGACAAATGTATTTTTCCTTATCAAAATGCCTTTATTCCTAGGAGATCTATGCTAAATAATGTGGTGATGGCCCAGGAAATTTTGCAATTTATGATACAATAGAGGAGGGGCTCTATTTATATACCAATTAAAATAGATATGATGAAGGCATATGATAGAATTGAATGGGGATTATACTATTGTTGTTTTGAAGGCTTTAGGGTTCAATGATTAATGGTGTGAGATGATTTATTTTTATATTTCTACTATTTCTTTTTCTATCTTGGTAAATGGTTGCCCTCATGATGTTTTTTCTCCTTCTAGGGGCTTAAAGCAAGGAGATCCTCTCTCCTTATTTGTTTATCTTGGCTATGAAAGGCCTCCCTCAGCTTCTAGGTAAAGCTAAACAAATGAATTTAATTCATGGTGTTAAAATCTCCCAAGAGGCTCCTTTTATCTCTCATCTCTTTTTTGCAGATGATGTTTTTATTTTTCTTAAGGCATCTAGGGTGGATGTGGCAAACTTTTTGGATATTTTTGAGAACTTTTAAAATTTATTAGGTGATCTAATAAAAGTCTAGTATTTTTTATCAAAAATAAAAAGTCTAGTTTTCTTTCTTATCAAAAATAAAACTTATCAATACTTTTAAACTTTGGATAATTATATGATATATGTCAGATATATATCTCAATGATTAAGTGTACATCAATTTTCTGGAAATAAACAATGCCTATCTTACTTAACATGGAGTTTTAGAGCAAGCCAAGGACCTTAGGAAGTGGAAAATTGTACACAATGATATGATGCTATTACTTAACCTAGGAGTTTGGTTGGAGAATCTCTTACATTGCTAATATCGACCCCATATAGTTTGCAAGACCAAGTGTTAATGTGTTTTACATTAGGATTGCAACTTGGGTTGGGTTAACTCAAACCCCACATGAAAAAGTAGTGTCGGGTTGGATTGGGTTGAAGTGATAGGGTTATCCTTGAAAAGTATGAATCCAATTTTAATTTGGTTTGGGTTAGGGTTGAGGCCTTGGATAACCCAACCTCGACTTTGGATTGGGTTAGAGATTGAAAAGTGTACTTGACCAACCCATATGCAACATTAAACTCTCTTTCTCTTCCACCAAGTGTTGAAGTGATAAGGTTATCCTTGAAAAGTATGGATCCAATTTTACTTTGGGTTGGGTTAGGGTTGAGGCCTTGGATAACCTGAACTCGACTTTGGATTGGGTTAGAGATTGAAAAGTGCACTTGACCAACCCATATGCAACATTAAACTCTCTCTCTTCCACCAAGTGTTGAAGTGATAGGGTTATCCTTCAAAAGTATGAATCTGATTTTACTGAGGGTTGGGTTAGGGTTGACGCCTTGAATAACCCGAACTCGACTTTGGATTGGGTTAGAGATTGAAAAGTGCACTTGACCAATCCATATGCAACATTAAACTCTCTTTCTCTTCCACCAAGTGTTGTATTGACGGTTTGAATTATCACATGTCACTTGTTTTCTATTGTATAGCAGTAGTTAAAGTAATTGTTGCCTAGGGTGCTCATCAAAAACCAAAAAATTGAAAAACCAAACCTAACAAAAAAAATACTAATAATGTTATTAATTTTTAATTTTATCAAAAAATTGTAGTATCATTATAAATTATAATATTTAATTTTGAAAAGAAAATTTTCTTACTTTTTTGTTTTATTAATAAAAATGTATTAATTTGTATTTACTTTATTTTTAAATAAAAATTATTAAAATATTTTTATTAATTTGTATCATTTATATATATAATTTTTGTGGAAGAAACTTAATTAATTAATAATTTCCAACTTTAATCAAGAAAAGAAAATGATTAGATAAACTAGGTTAGGCATACACAAAGTTAACTAATTACTACTTAATTAGTCTTAATTAATTAACTTAATTTAATTAAGCTAATAAAGTAAATTATTTAAGGTAATCAAGTTAATTTAATTTAACTATACAGTAATTAACAAAAAATTAATTTATAGTAATTTACTATTAATTATAGGAAATTAACAGTAAGTTACTTTTAGTTCATTCTATAAGATTAAATAACGGGAAATTACTATTAATTAAATATAATTCACAAAATATAAATAAATTATGCCATTCAATTAATTGATTATTTTAAGTATCACTAAATTTACTGTTAATTCGGAATAATTTATTGTTACTTTATTGATTATTAAATTTATTATTAATTAAATTACTGATTGTTAATTATCTATAGGTTAATACAATAATTTAATTCAAGTACACAGTACCCAGATAAGATACCCGACCTGTTGACCCATATAAGATCACCTCCTGACCCGACACGCTGCTACAGTCATTTGACATGGAAAAAAAAAAAAAAGATAAAACATGACAAAACATAGGGGCGGAGCCCTTGTTTTAAAATATAAAAATAAGAGGAGGTGCCAACGGAAATTAATACCTGATGAAGACAACGTTGCCGATCTGATCCGTCTTTTAGACGAACAAACTACTGAGACTATTTTCCCTTCAAAACAGAGACATGCTACGCTTAATACGTTTGAAAAAACACACAGGGCGGAGCCCCTGTTTTAATGCGTAAAGAACAAAAAGCAAAGGCGGAGCCCCTCTGTTCATTTTATGAACAAAATGAAACCCCATGACCTACCAGAAAAAACAGAAGACCATTGATGAAGGGTGATTTGATATGACCTAACAGGAAGGGGATACGTGGGCGCGATCTAATTGAAGGATGACAACTCAGCCAGGCAAGCCTAGTTCGCAACATTCGCAGTTCGGGCATCCAGCCACCTCGGCCTAAAACCTGCCTCGACGTAGAGGCACCTCAGCATCCAATTTAGTTCGGAACTAAAGAATCAAAGTTCCAGTTCAGAATTAATGAAGCTGAAGCGTCGTAACCAACTCCAAAAGCCTCCCCAACAGATCCTGAATCTCTTGGGGTCACGATGAGCCAATGGATCTCGAATCACCCGAGATCACGATAAGAACTCATCCCGGTTCTGCCTAAATCGAAGGTGGACGATAAGCCTCATCCACGTACTGCTCTCCTTAAAAAACGTAACCAACCTAATCTCTACAGCCCGGAGAACCCGGAGCTCTTTCGTAAAGCCCACGGCTACTCCAGTATATAAAGACTCGAAATCTCAAGGCAAAGGTATGCATGATTACTCTACTCACTAGCATTCAAGCTTTCAAGCATTCAGCTCGCATTTACAACACAATTACTAACTTAAGCATTGGAGCGACCTCACCGGGTTAGCTACCTCGGGTTCTCTGATACACTATTTTGTAGATTGATCCAGCTCGATGTCCACCTGGAGTTTGGATCGCCCTCCAGCTAGGAGTAGTCAGATTGCACTCCATCAATTGGCACCGTCTGTGGGAACCAATCGAAAGGTCATCCCTATCTCTTTGCAGTTTCAAGTTTAACTTCAACCTTAATGGAATCATCCAGCCACACCAGAAAAAGTGTCGAGATGAACACCATCGGGGGGCAAGCCTAGCAACCAACCTTCCCTTAAGCTCCTACGGTGTGCATCGGCCAGTTCACCATTCCGCTCACAGCGTCTAGAGTCCCATCACTGACCGCACCATCGAGCACCGCACAAGTGGGCGCCCCATTTCCTCCAATGGTAGGCGCAACTTTCTCTGAGCCCTCCGTGGTTCCTCCTAGAATCAGGCATTCCCAGTTCCATGACCTTGTTTAGTGCGTCCCGACTATTCAAATCCAGATGCAACAGGTACAGCAGTTTTAGCAATACCAGCAGTATCAACACCAGTTTCCTCCACTATAGCCAAACCAGCAGCCAGTTTCGCCTCGGCACCCAGGGCCCCATCATGGTCAGAACCCGAATTGCCTTGGTACTAACCAGAACATCAGCCGATCTCCCCATCGGGGTGAAGAGACCTCACAAGTACTGATTCCTCTCAAAATTCAGGTCTCACCCTGTGGGAGGAGAGACGGTCAACACACTGCACCGGCCTTGCAAGGAAATCTCATAAATGGGTCCGGGGATAGTCAGCTGAATCCGCCTCGGTACTCACAACAAGAGAATGATGGCTCGCGAGCAGATAACCAGTTCGGGATTCAAGGTGCGAACTTGAGACAGGGCCTCTCTGTCCCTCGTGATAGCTAGCCCCAGAATCCCACAAGAAACCAGGATCCACCTCGCGACAAGGCTGAAATACCAGATCAAACTGAAGTCAGCAGTACCAACGCCGATCCGGTGAAGAAGCGGCAGCGGAGATGTCGCAAGACACGGTACCTC
The DNA here is from genome assembly GCF_000365185.1 of Nelumbo nucifera. The sequence continues at coordinate 3,829,843 of NW_010729119.1, read as the reverse complement.
GGTCAAGAACCGCCTGCCAGCAAAGCCAGGCCAGCTAGAAGAGCAAACCAAAGGGAAGGAAGAAGCGAGCTTGGTGGCTACAAATACTATGCCTCCACTACTTTGCAGGTCGTCCCCTCTGTCTCCCGAGCTCTTGGCGACTCCGATGCCAAAAGATTTCAAGATGCCTCCGTTGGACAAGTATGACGGGTCGTTCGACCCTAATGATCATGTGGACTCTTTCCATTTCCAGATGCACCTGGCTGGGGCTGATGAGTCTTCCATGTGTGCAGCTTTCTCTATTACATTTAAGGGAGTAGTTTGAACTTGGTTTTGGAACCTCGCACCGGGCTCAATCAACAGCTGGTCGCAGTTCGCCAACTTGTTCACTACACACTTCATTACCAACAAAAAGTGTCTGAAATCGTAGGAAAGCCTTCTCAATGTGGTTCAGAGGGAAGGAGAATTGATCAGAAACTATATTAAGCGCTTCAATGACACTTGCTTGTAGATATCAGACCTCGACCCGGTAGTACGACTCACTGCGGCCAAGAAAGGAATCACCCACAAGGAGTTTAAATGGCATGTGGTAGCTAACAAACCAAAGGACATCACCGAGTTCCTTAAGTTAGTCGATCAGTTCATTGGAACGGAGGAGGAGATCAATCAGAAGGTCGACAACCCACCACAGGAAAAGAGGAAGAGAGAGAATGAAGGAACGAGCAATGGCAGACTGAAGAGGAAGAAAAGTAAGTCCCCAACCAGGGGAAGAAACAACTCCAGAAGCCAGTCCCCCTCACGAACTCGTAAATCAGATCGGTGCTCCAGGACCCCACCTGTGGAGAGAACGAACTACATGCCCTTGAATGCTAAAAGGAGAGACATCCTAATGGCCATTAAGGACTCCTCCTTCGTCAAATGGTTTCCCAAGCTAAGGGGAGACCCAATAGCAAGGAACCCGAACGTTTATTGCCATTTCACAGAGATCACGGACATAGCATAGAGAATTGCAGGAATCTTCACGATGAGATCGAAGAATTCATCCGACATGGATACCTGAAGAACTTTATCTTACGTGAAGAAAGGGGAAAAACAGATCGGTAGGCAAACCAACAGGGGGACCAGAGGAGGAACGCCCCGAAGCCAACAGGCAGAACGAGCAACCGCCATGGCAGTTGCCAGAAGAAAGACCAATCTGTGGGGTAATTAACATGATTCGATGGGTCCATCATCATGGGGTGTACATTGGCAGTTGGGAGGACCGCAGTCTGCGAACTAGAAAACGAAGAGGAAAACCCACCAAAGCGACCTCAGCTTGAAGGACCGATATACTTCACTGAGGATGATGCGCGCGGGATCCAGTATCTTCATGACAATGCTCTAGTAGTGAAGGTGCGAATCAATGAGTTCAAAGTAAAGCGGATATTGGTAGACTCAGGTAGCTTGGCCGATATACTCTTCAAGGAGACGTTCGATAAATTACAGTTGTAGTAGAGCGACCTGAGACCGGCAGACACTCCTTTAGTAGGGTTCAGCGGTGAGGAGTTCAGACCTCTTGGGTGAATCACAGTACCTGTAGAAGCCAACACATGGCCAAGCATCGTGCGGTTTGAGCACACCTTCCTGGTAGTCGCGACTCCCTCCCCCTACAATGCCATAGTAGGTCGGCCCATAATGCATGTTCTACGCACGGTAGTATCCACTTACTATTTGGCGATGAAGTTCCCAACTGATTACGGGGTGGGAGTCGTGCGAGGTGACCAACTCGAATTGCACAGATGCTACGTAGCTGCTCTTAAAAGAAAAGTGAAGCTAGGAGAAGATGTCGAGCTCGAGCGACCTGCGAAGTACACCGATGAGTGAGCTACCCCGACAGAGGAGACGGTCCACATACCGGTCTCTATTGACGAACCGGCCAAGACTCTCTAGATCGGTGCCTCAATCAACGAACCACTCCGCACCCAGCTAGTAAGTTTCTTACTCGAAAATTAGATATTTTTGCTTGGTTCGCGTAGAAATGTCTGGAATTGATTAAAAAATTATAACTCACAAGTTGAACACCGACCCTTTAGTTAGGCCAGTGAGGCAGAAGAAGCGTATCCTCGCCCCGGAACGTTGGAGGGTAGTCGATGAAGAGGTTGGGAAGCTCCTAGCGGCAAACTTCATCAGGGAAGTCCATTACCCGAGCTGGGTGGCTAACCCGGTTCTGGTGAAAAAGGCTAATGGCAAGTGGCGCATGTGCGTCAATTACACCGACCTGAATAGAGCCTGTCCGAAAGATTGCTTCCCGCTACCCAAGATCGACCGCCTAGTGGACGCGACCTTAGGGCATGAGTTGCTGAGCTTCTTGGACGCCTATTTCGGTTACAACCATATTAGGATGGATCCTGTTGACGAAGAGAAGACCGCCTTCATAACCAAGCTCGGGTTATACTATTACAAGGTCATGCCCTTCAGATTAAAAAATGTTGGGGCAACCTTTCAGAGTGTTATGTTGATAACATGGTTGTAAAGACCCAGTTTTTGGATTTTTTATTGAATGATTTAAAAAGTGTTTTTCAAATTTACGTAGATATAACATGAAGCTAAATCCAAATAAGTGCATCTTCGGAGTCACATCGAATAAATTTCTAGGCTATATAGTCGATCGACGTGGCATCGAGGCCAACCCGGATAAAATAAAAACCATTCTAGTATGAAACACCTCGGAAAATAAAAGAAGTTCAGAGACTGACTGGTCGGGTAGCTACCCTAAGTCGCTTCATGTCCAAGTCAGCAGATCGGTGCTTACCCTTCTTTAAAGCGATAAAAAAGAGTAAGACTTCGAATGAACTGAAGAATGCCARCTCGCCTTTGATGAGCTAAAAAGATACCTAGGTACCGCCCCAGTTTTAACCCGACACGAAGAAGGGGACGTGTTAAAACTATATCTCTCTACGAGCGACGAGGTGGGCAGCTCGGTACTAATCAAAGAAGTAGATCAAGTCCAATGACCCATCTACTATGTTAGTAAAATTTTGCAGGACATAGAAACCAAGTATCCGGAAATCGAGAAATTAGCGTACGCACTAATCATAGCAGCTCGAAAGCTTCGCCCATACTTCTAGGCCCACACTATCGTTGTTCTCACCAACAAACTTGAGGCAGATCCTGCTCAAACTCGAGGTATCTGGGAGATTGACGAAGTGGTCCATCGAACTGAGCGAGTATGATATCCAGTATAAGCCTCGGCCAACAATCAAAGCTCAAGTATTGGCCGATTTTGTAGCAGAATGCACGTTCAGCACAGCGACCCCTGAGTTGGTCAAGCTCGATCACATGACGGGAGCTTCAACCAGTGTGGTGCCAGTCCCGGTCAGAGCGGAACCGACCTGGGACAAGGAGCCCTGGATCCTCCACGTTGACGGCTCGTCCAACCAGCAGGGAAGCGGTGTAGGACTGATACTGTATGGCCCGAGCGAGGTGAAGCTGGAATATGCTCTATGGTTCGGATTCGAGGCGTCAAACAACGAGGTGGAATACAAAGCATTGGTCACTGGGTTAACCTTAGCAAGGGAAATGAAGGCCAAGAACCTCATTGTATGTAGTGACTCACAACTGGTGGTTAACCAAGTCACTAGCGAGTACGAAGCCCATGACCCCACTATGGCAGCTTACTTGGCCAAAGTCAAAGAGATCCTGTGCAACTTTGTCTCCTACTACATCAGGCAGATTCCGAGGTCCGAGAACGTTGAGGCCGATGCCTTGTCACGACTAGCTATCACAAGCAGCAGTTCCATGTGAACTGTGTACATAGAGGATATACCTCGGCTCAACATTCTCGGGGGGCAGAAGAGGTCGCTCCCATATCACAAGCGGAACCGAGCTGGATTGACCCGCTCGTGAGTTATTTGCTCCATGGGACCCTACCTGCAGAATGTAACACAACCCAAAGGGTAGAGCGCCAGTCAGCTAAATACGTCCTCATAGACGGGCAGCTGTACAGGAGGTCTTTCACACACCCTTACTTGCGCTGCTTGCGACCTTTAGAAGCTGAGCATGTGCTTCGCAACACCTATGAAGGCTTGTGTGGCGGACACTTGGGGGGCAGAGCTCTCGTACAAAAAGCGTTAAGGCAAGGCTACTATTGACCCACGATGAAAGCATATGCACTCGAGCTCATAAAAAAATGTGACAGGTGCCAAAGGCATGCCAGCATTCACCATCAACCTGTTGCTGATCTGAAATACCTTACTAGCTCGTGGCCTTTCGCGTAGTGGAGAATTGACATCCTTGGTCATTTCCCCCCCAGCAACAGGGTAGAGGAGGTTCTTCGTTGTAGCAGTAGATTACTTTACGAAGTGGGTGGAAGCTGAACCCTTAGTAACGATCACAACCCGCAATGTACAAAACTTCTTCTGGAAAAACATAGTATGTCGCTTCAGACTACCTTGGGTGCTGATATCCGACAACGGGAAACAGTTCGAAGATATTAAGTTTCAAAACTGGTGTGCCGAAATAGGGATCCAACAGAATTTTACCTCGGAGGCACACCCTTAGGTGAATGGGCAAGCAGAGGTCACTAATAGAGTGATACTTCGTGGACTGAAAGCTTGCTTAGCTCGAGCCAAAGGATTGTGGGTGGACGAATTACCCAGTGTCCTTTGGGCCTACCGAACTACTATTAAGACTGCCATAGGTGAAACCCCTTTCAACCTCATGTATGACACAGAAGCGGTGATCCCAACGGAAATCAAGGTGCCCACATTGCGGTTGGAGGCTTACGATAAGGAGGCGAACGGTGACAAGCTCCGTACCAACCTAGACCTAATAGAAGAGGTACAAGACCTGGCTTACATTCGAACCATTGCTTACCAACAAAGAGTAGCTCTGTACTATAACGCCTGGGTCAGAAAGCGACATTTTCGCATCGACGACCTGGTTCTTCGGAAGGTTATGGTACCTGAGCCCAGTGTTGGCAAGCTCGGACCAAATTGGGAAGGTCCGTACCAAGTAAAACGGGTATTCGGGGAAGGCACATATGAGCTCGAAACTTTAGAAGGGAAGCAGGTACCCCAAGCATGGAATATTGATAACCTAAGAAGGAATTACTCGTGAACTTGCAACCCAGAGGTGAAATTTTCCCACTCCCAGAAGCCTACGGGCTACGGCATCGAGCTGATAGAAGACCTCGACAATGCAACAAGTCCTAGTCGCCTCCTTGGCATTGGCAGACTCGCCTCCTCGGCATTGACAAACAAGTCCTAGTAGCCTCCTCGGCATAGGCAGACAAGTCCAAGTCACCTCTTCGGCATAGGCGGATGAGTCTTAGTTGCCTACGAGGCATAGACAGCTCGGGTGCAAACCCTATGGTGTCTGATTCACCTCGGTGTACAACAACATAAGGTTAATTCCACATGGAGCCTAGCTCGTTAACTCGACATTTAGGGATAACCGACACTTAGACAAATAAGAGACCCAGGCATAGACAGGTCGGGTATGTACCCTACAATGTCTGATCGTCCTGGCATGCAACAACAATTAGATCATTCCTAGTAGTGTCGAGCTCACCAGCTCGGCATCAACCTATACTTAGGAAAAGTTCACTCCTATTTGGTTTAGCTCGCTAGCTCGGGAGTAATTTACAGTTAGAAAAATTTTTGCACACGAAGATTGCCAAAAACACTCATATTTCATTCATGTAGAACTTTGAGTACAAAAAAAAAAAAAACTATTATAACCGAGCTCGGAGGCCCGGACTGTACATTGCATATAAAGAGGTCCAAGAAAAGAGGCACAATTATACGTCCAAACTGCCAGGTAGGTCGGTTTCCATGTGATCCTCCTTCGCGTCCTCTCGACCCGCCTCTCTTGACGGCCCTACCTCAAGGACTTCATCGTTGCTTTCCTCTTCGGAGGAGTTGGGTTCTTCATTAGCCTCCTTCGCCATCTATGGAGTGACATCCGACATGGAAACAGCTCCGAAGTCGAGCTCGGGAAACTTTCGCCGCATCAACCACTTGCAAAGTTTGAAACCGGACCTGTACGAGCTTGACCCCTACTCAACCTGGAGATCGTGAAACTCTAGAGACTCCTTGAAATCTTCAACGGCGCACTCTCTCTTCTGAACCCGCACCTCCTGGATGGCGGTGTCAAAGATCTCGGTAAGCTCCTTGATCATTGCCTCGAGGTTCTCATTCTCACGCTTGAGTTTCTCCTTCTCCTCCGTCAATATGATGATCATCTCCTACTAGCTTTGAGCTCCCTTCTTAGCTCGAAAAACCTCACCTCGAGTTAAGTCCAGCTCGCGGTAAAGCTTCTAAGTGTTCTCCTCGGCTTCTCGAGCTCACTTCAAGCGGGTCTCGGACTGATAGACAAGTGAATGAATAGTGGAGTTCACCTGGCGAATAGAAAGCAGATGTAAGTACCATTAACAGAAGAATAAGGAAACAGAACAGAAGGGCAAGTTACTCACCACCATGCAGTAACTGGTTGCCCTACCCCCGAGCTGACTTGTGGGCATGTCAGCCCATTTTGCGACTTCTGCAGGAAAAACGACGTCCTTACTCTTGAGGAGCCCGAGCCACGAGGTCATTATGCTTTCCTTTGAGAGCTGAGGCTCGAGCACCGAAGCACCCTTGGGCTCGTGAGGCCGGGCTTCCTCATCCTGGTCTTCGTCTAGGTCTACGACTGGAGGTTTGGGATAGACCTCCTCCTCCGGGAGCTCGGTCGAGATCGGCTCCGGTGCGGCGACCTCGGATTTATTGGGAACCGAAGCACCGGCCTCCCCCCGACGAGACTTCTTTGAGGCCTTCCTCTTCTTCCCCCTCTGGACGCTCCTCAGAAGGTTTTATGCATCCACGTCTCTCATAGCTTCTACAAGAGAAAAAGGAAGAAGTTAGTTACGAACTGAAGTACAAAGTAAGAAAGAGTAGTATGAGCACCGAGGTGGAGGCCTACCAGGAGGACTAAGCCCAGCTCGTACAAGCTTCTCCTCAACCAAGAAATCTTTTATTTCTAGGCCGAGGTCCCTCCAGGAATTAACGACYGCCCTGGTCTCAGCATATAGCCTCACCCCAGGGTCCTTGATGGCCACTCGCCAGTGAGTCGGGAATGGCCACCCCTCAGGGTTCCTAACGAAAAAGTACCTCCTCTTCCAGGGCGGTACTTTGTTCGGGCTACTGAACAGGATTTTGAACCCGGGGCGGGGGGAAATGTAATAACTCTATTGGGTATCCCTACGCAGGCAAGTGGAGTTCTTCTTGATCGAGCAGATCGAACTAAAGGTGTCTAAAGAAGAGGTTGGTTATACTCGTGGAACAAAGAGATCGTGCCAACTATGGTTCGGATGGAGTTCGGGTGTAACTGGTCGATGGTAATATCAAAGAACTTAATAATCTCTCTGATGAAAGGGTAGAGCGGGAAGCACAACCCAGCTACGAGTTGCTCCTCAAAACCGCGAGCTCATGATGACCGTGAACCCAAGGGTACTAACCCAAAGGAATACTAAAAGTAAGGGTGTCGGGAAGACGGTAACGGGCTACCAAGGACAGCAATCTGTCCGAGGTCATCATGGAAGGGTCAAAGTCATCCGGATCTCGACCCCGAGAAGAAGATAGGACCCCCGCTCTGGAGGTCGGTCCCTCTACCCGAGCTTCAGGTTCCTCAGGCCGAGATGGCCCGATGTCGGGTAAAGATGTTTCTCCTAAAAGGTGAAGAAAGGATCCCTTCGGCGAAGAGCTAACCCACCGACGGGAGCCGAGGACTGCACCTCAGCACCCTCGGGCTCACTAGAATCACTAAGTAGCCTATATATACTAGCACTAGACGTACTGGACAGGAAAAGGAAAGGAGAACAAACTAATGAAAAAAGACGAACTCACCAAAAAGACAAAAACAATCTCGGAAACAAAGGAAAGAGTGGCGAGCTAAAAGACTCCGACGCGACCTCAGGAGAGCTCAATCACAAGACTTTTGGCGAAGAAAAGGGGCCCTTCGGTCCCCTATTTATAGTTCACCGCATAACGATCAACGACTGAGACCTATGCGATCCAACGGCTCCCATGAAAGCTGGCTGCACAATACCCGAGGATGAAATTGGTTGAGCGCGCTCTTGGACATCTACTGAATCTATAAACAGTGTGACATTCGCGCATGCCCGAGACATGACCTGGGTCATTTCGTGGTCGAGCCTGACGGTTGAACTGGCCCGACCAACAGTTTGCTCTCCAAATTGACTGGACCTCGCGCCAAATCCACCTAGACCCTTCGTAAACTCCTCGCACCGGGTTGGGACCCCTGGCATGAGGAGTGGGGGGCAATTGTTGAAGGGTGATTTGACACGACCTAAAAGGAAGGGGACACGTAGGCGCGATCTGATTGAAGGATGACAACTCAGCCAGGCAAGCCCAGTTCGCAACATTCGCAGTTCGGGCATCCAGCCACCTCAGCCCAAAACCTACCTCGACATAGAGGCACCTCGACATCCAATTCAGTTTGGGACTGAAGAATCGAAGTTCCAGCTTGGAATTAACGAAGCCAAAGCGTCGTAACCAACTCCAAAAGCCTCCCCAATAGATCCCTAATCTCTTCGGGTCACGATGAGCCAACGGATCCCAAATCTCCCGAGATCATCATAAAAACTCATCCCAGTTCCGCCTAAATCGGAGGTGGACGATAAGCCTCATCCACGTACTGCTCTCCTTCAAAAACGGAACCAACCTTATCTCTACAGCCTGGAGAACCCGGAGCTCTTTCGTAAAGCCCACGGCTACTCCAGTATATAAAGACTCAAAATCTCAAGGCAAAGGTACGCGTGATTACTCTACTCACTAGCACTCAAGCTCTCAAGCATTCAGCTCGCATTTACAGCATAATTACTAACTTAAGCATCGGAGCGACCTCACTGGGTTAGCTACCCCGGGTTCTTTGACACACTGTTTTGCAGATCAATCCAGCTCGACCTCCACCTGGAGTTCGGATCGCTCTCTAGCTAGGAGTAGTCAGATCGTGCTCCATCAATCATAAACAAAAAAACTAACCTTCTAATGGCACAAAAAAAACCCAAGAACACCCAAATCTATTATAAACAGAATGCACTGAGCAAAATGCAAATGGAATTTTTTTTAAATATATTTTAAATGTTAGCAAAATTATTTAAATGTTAACAATATTATGGAAAATTATTAACACTAATATTTGTAAAATTTATTAAATATATTTTAAAATACTAGAAAAATTATTTAATAATATTTAAATGTTTTTGATTTGATAAATTATTCAATAGTTTTGTTTAAGCATCTGTTTGGCATCAATGTCGTTGCTCTAGAAAATGGTGACAAATCAGCGCCACATCGGAAAAACAGTGCTCCAGGAAACACCTGTTTGTTTGGGATCATATTTTCATAAAAAGTGGTGCTCCAAGCCACGCCTTGGAAATTGAGAAGGCATGGTTTGGAGCAACGCCAAATTTGGCATTTTCTCATATTGCAGCTTGTTGCTGCCAATGAGGACATGATGTGGTAGTGACGTGGACTTCCTATAATGGGTACCAATGCTGAAAACAGAAATGGAGCGCTGGTGCCAAATAGAAAGTGTTGTTGTTGCTCTAGGAAACATCCTTAGCAATGTTTCCAAACAGAAAAAATACACCGTTCTCAGAAAATGGTGCTTCCAACCCACACACCAGTTGTTGTATCTGCAGCATCGATGCTAAACATATAACAAATGTTAGCAATTTGGTTTCATTATGTTTAAAATTATTAAATATATTTTAAATGTTGGTAATTATAATTATTAGCAATATAACAAATTTGTTTATGGTAAATTGTGGTAAGTTAGTAATTTTTTTAATTTTAATATTAATTGTCATGATTTTTAGTAATAATTTTCTAATAAACTTTGTTAATTTTGTGGTAAGTTAATTATTAATATAATTAATTAGTACTGTTAATTATTAATAATTAAAAGTATCAATACTACTAATTAATAGTGTTAATTAAATTTTTAAAACATGTCGGATATGGGTCGGGTAACAATCATATCCACATCGAACCCTGTCCATTTAACTTAAGCCACGTCACATTATTAGTTAAATGGGCCGGGTTGAATATTGTAACCCGTACCCAGAGCACCAATCATCTTCGAGAGGGAACATAGTAGATGTAAACAGATAAAAAATTGCTCGAAACAGCAAGAAAAGTCATTCTCAGATGGGTTTTAAGGGTCAAAACGAATATCAAAGACTAAAAAAATTAAAAATATTGCATATAATAGACCAAAAACGAAAAAAAAAAGTAAATAACAGACCAAAAAAACACAAAAAGTAATTAGAAAATAATATACTTGTGTTTCAGAAAAATCCAAAGTTAGATGGAGTAGATTGATCAAGTGGTTGAAGTAGATTCAAAGAAATCCAAAGATCCGATCAAACTATGAAGACAAAAAGCTGTGAATACAAAGAACTGTTTCGCCCCTGCTTCGTCCAAAATGATGAGTAATGGGAACATAACTGTGTTTCCAAAAAGAAAACCAATACTRMGAGTAGATGCAATGGCACAGGAGATTCAAAGAACTGTGAAGACAAAACAGTTCCACCCTGTTTTCCACAACTCCGAAGACATTGTGTCAAGAGAAAGAACTATTCTGCCATGTTTTCTAGAGAGTGATGATTATAGAGAGAATGGCGATTAAGGAATGGCAGGATGTGGAGAAAAGGATGGGTTAGTTACCGAGGATAAAAGGATAGAAGTAATGTGTTGGCACTGCATTGACACGTTATTCGAAAATTCGATTTAGAATTCGATATTCAACATAATTGTATCGAATTTGGATAATTTGAATATCTAATTGGTCAAATTTGGATATTCTATTCATACCGAATAGTTAATCGGATTTGAATTCGAATATGACCTGATTCGATTCAATAAATATCTGAATTTGACTGATTATTTAATTCTTATATGTAATATATAAAATATTTTATATAATTTATATATAATAATTAAGTTATATAAATAATTTATATATTTATATACTTTATATCAATAAAATATTTATTAATTATCTAAAATAATTAATTACTCGAATTCGAATCGAATATTCGAATATTTAATCGGATTCGAATTCGGATATCGAATTTTCTAATCGATTTGAGTTTGGATATTGCCTGATCCTATTCGAATTCAATCCATTTACATCCCTATGTTGAGGTGGCCCTGTTTTCTTGTTTTTCTTCCTAAATTATTGAGGCAAAAAGGGGAAATTTCCGTGTTGACATGGCAACTCGTAGTGCTCCTAGAGGGAATTTTGCACCCCCTCTAGAATTGTTCCCTTGGGGTAATGGAGCACAATGAGTATATATGTATATATATATATAGATAGATAGATAGATATACATATAGATATATATATACATAATATATAAGAATATATATATATATATATGTATGCAAGTATATATATGTATATATCTATATGTATATAGATAGATAGATAGATAGATGACCTGTAGTATATATATGTATGTATGTATGTATGTATGTATGTATGTGATGCTGCTTAATCCGAGGTGGTGCACGAACTAAGGAGAGCAACTAGATAGTCCTTGCTGACAGGGCGAGGCCGAGCTACAAGGACGAGGTCGCGCTTCAAAACCTGTGATCAAGAAAGGAGAAGTCAGAGGCCCGAGGAGTTATCCCTGGGTAGGTACTCCGACGCTCAAGTCAGTAGAAGGTAGTGGATGATCGGGCCGAGCTACATAGGTGCTGGTCCGAGCTGAGTAACAGTATGGGTGTCAGAAGTTAGATGCCTTACCTTGAGCATGGAGTACCTTTTTATAGTCGAAGATCTGTGTCCTTGTCGGATTGGGCTTCCGGGGTTGTCGGGATGAGGTTAGCCATCGAGGTATTCGGGATTGAGTCCCATTCCCCAGCGGAGTCATCTTCCTTACTCTTCTTTGTCCGGAGTTGTGCTCATCCGTGTGACGTGTATCTGACGTGGTTGAAAGGATAAGATGGGGGGCCATAATAATAGCGTAGCTCGACTGAGCTAAGCCGACGTGGTCGGGCGATGACTGGGCGGCCACGTGTCTCTCAAGATCAGCTCAGCCATGACCCGAACACCACTCCCCCAGTTTTGAAGTCGAGGAATGAAGTATTCCCAATTTGTTCCTCAGCTGAGGAACTTCCAAGTTGAAGTCTGGTCCCTTTGGTGTTCCTCTGCACCTACCATAATCTTGGGGTCTGGGCAATATGGAATGTGGTCGAGGAATCCTTCCATCGTCGGCTGTAGAACTCCAAGAATTCTAACTTCAGAATCCGATAACCACTCCCCCAATTCTAGAGCCGAGGAGGGGGAATTCTCGGTCCAAAGTGTTGCACGGTCACGTAGCTCAGTAGAGCACCGAGGTGTCGAACTGAGTTTCGAGGTCCATCTTCTTGGTGGGGCCGAGGAAGGGCTCTCTGATTCCCGATGAAAGTCGAATTTCGGTGTTGAGGTCACTGTGAGGCTGAGATTCGGAGTTGATGTTGTTGCGATGCTTGGCCATGGTGCACCGAGCTACGAAGTCAAGGACCTTAGAGGTGTCGAGCTACATAGCTGAGGCCATTGTGATGCTCGGCCATGGTATGCCGAGCTACGGAGTCGGGGTCTCTGCTCTTCGACAGAGGAACTTGTACTTGAAATTTTAGAATTCGAGGACCACTCCCCTAGTTCCGAAGTCAAAGGGTGGAGTGCTCGTCTAAGAAACGGTGAGGCCTCCTTTGGTCGGTATTTGTTGTTCGGCGTCCCGAAGAAACCAGAGAAACTGGTTGACTCGATGGTCCTAGGCGAACCTCGAGCATCTGCGACGTTGGTTGGATTGCTGCTACAGGGTGGGCCGGGGAAGTTAATGCCTTGGCCATTGCTTGTCAAGGTCATCGCTTCGGTTCCCAAGGCCTTGCGCATGCAGTAGCAGTTGCGCCAATTGGTCTTCCCAAGCTTTGTTAGAGCAATGCTTGATTCTCATCGTAGATCTGGCATCGATTCGCGTTCCTGTGAGTTATAAGAAGGGGTGGACAAGCATTTTCCCTTTGCCATTTGCAAAAGGAGTTGCTTGGATAGCTCGATAGGGTGTTGTCAGCGTTGCTCGGCATTTGTTTTTTATTCTTCGGCTTCAAGCTCGGTAAGATGTCTTCCTCATCCTCCCATTCTTCTTCCGCTTCTAGCTCTTCGGGTTCTAGTGAGTCTGATTATGAGTCCGAGGTTGGGGATTTTGAGGATGCCGAGGTTGAGGAGGCTGAGGTTGGTCCCTCTAGGGTGGAAGCCGAGCTTCCCTTGTAGACTAGTCGCAAGTTTGGAACCACACCCTGCGTCTTGACCCTCGAGGATATGGCTTGGATCCGAGCTATGTACCACATTCCTGAGGAATTTTGGGTGAGGTGCCCGCAGCCTAGTGAGATGGCAACCAATGCTTGGCCCGACGAGATTTGTGTGTACAAGAACAATTTGGAAGTCGGGCTATGGTTTCCTCTGAATGAAGGGGTTGCCAAGGTGCTTGCATGGTACCGGGTATTGCCGGTGCAGCTGATCCTGAACTCCATTAGGTTTTTGTTTAGCTTACGTCCTACTGCGCTGTTCATGATATCAAACTGACCCTAGGTATGGTGAGCTTCGTTCTTCAGCTCAAACCTCACCAACAGGGCTATTACTACTTCTCGACTAGGAAGAACATCAAAATGCTGGTATGGGCCCCTTCCTCTATGAAGCATTGGAAGGAGACTTTCTTCTTTGTCCACTGTCCCAGGGGCCTCCCCTTCCTGGCGGTGCTACAAGAGCCGAGGATGAGAGTGCCCCCAACCTCAATGGTCTGCACTTACCTGGGAGGAGAGGTTGGCTCTGAGCATGATTCACGAGATAGACGTAGCTGCGTACACATGCTGGGAGATATTGATGCTCAGCGGGTTGATGCGTAGGTTGGCCGGTCCATCCTTTTCGTTGCTTTGTTTGCTCGTACTTTCTTTGCTTCCTTGATCTTGTATTTATTATCGTGCTTCCGCGGTGCAGGTGTAGAAATGGCGAGTGAGGAGGAAATTGTACATTGGATGAAGGAGAATCGATAGAGGCAAACTGAGCTGGCGTGCTGCCACAGGTCCGTCCCGAGGAAATTCCTCCTCCAAGGTCTACTGAGAGGGTGCCTCGTCGCTAAAAAAGAGCTCGACAACAGGGAAATGACGATGAGGATGTTGTGGTCGTGGATCCTAGGGAAGATCGCCAGGCTTCCTTCCCTTCGCAAGTTGAGGTGGGGAGCAGTAGCTCAGATATCCATATGCCGCGTTGGATGGTCCATAGCCAGGACGGGCTAGAGACCCCTGGAGTTCCCAAGCAGTTGCTCCATGGGATGATGACGGCATACATCACCAAAGAGGTCGGGAGTACTGTGTGTAGCACCTTAGAGTGATCACTTATTTGGGTTACGGCTCAGGGAAGTTCGTACTTGCCTTTGTTGTTTTAAGCATGTTTCTTCGTACTAAAAATGCTTCTTGTGTCCGCAGAATGCATGCTCGGCCATTGTCGTGGTTGATCGTCTTCGTCAGGGGCAGAGATTGTATGAGGAGCATACCGAGAACATATAGGTGAAGGCCCAATTGGCTGAGCTTCAGGCAGTCGGGGAGTAGTTCGCTGCATTCGAGAAGGATGTGGCTGAGTTGAAGGCTTAGCTGGCCGAGCAAGTAGATTTGGTCTGTGGGCTAAAGCACGAGATTATCAAGCTAAAGGCAAAGAGGGAACAACTTAAGCAAGAGGCCGCCGAAGAGGCAGTGGCGTGGTACAAGGACTCGGTGGAGCTTCGATAGGACATGGATCAGTTGCCTCGGCTTTCTTCGAGGTTGGGTTCAACATCTTCTAGCGGAGAGCACTGCACCACTGTCCTGAGCTAGCCGGCATTGTGCAGACTTGGGAGGCCAATGACGACGAAACACCCTCGGCCTCGGATGAACTCGTTGATGAGGAGGGCAGAGGTGGCGATGATGATGAAGATGGTGGTGATGAGGCCGCTAATCTCCCTTCTTCGGGTTGAACTGCTAGGGGTTCTTTCCTTTTTTTTGGTCCTATAATGGCTCGGTATGCCGAGCTTTCATCTACTGTACTAACTATTTGACTTAATGAAACTTTCTGGTTCTAAACTTGTGTGCATTCATAAATTTTTTTTTGGGTTCCTCGGCCTTACCTTGTCCGAGACCTTCAGCCTCCGACTGGTGAAGCGGGAGTGTATTCCGAGCTCTCATCTTTGGGATCCTCAGTTTCCGGTCTCGGGAGCCTTTGGGGCCCTTCGAGGGTTAGCCGTGGCTCGGCTAGCTCTGACCGAATGTTAGGCGGTAGGTGAGTGGAGTTAATGACCATCCTCAAGCCATGATGGACGGGGGCGTTCTTCTCTGCTTTAGGCTCAGGCCATGGGCAGTCGAGTCAAGTTGGTCGGAAATACGCTGCCGAGCTATGCATTGTCGGCTTGGGCCATTCGGAGATCAGTCGAGTCAATGAATTGTACTAAGCTACACATGTGTTGTGTAGTCATGTAGCACAGTCGTGTAGCTTGATCGTGTAGTGCAGTCATGTAGCTCAGTCGTGTAGCGCGGTCGAGTAGAGTGGTTGTGTGGCGCGGTGCTCATGCAATGTTGTGTGTGCACTATGTTGCATCGTGTAGGGTGCGTGTATGTGGTGTGTCGGGCAATCAACACCTTGCTTGAATAAGGTACGCTTCATTATCATCGAATCATTGATAGTACATTCGATGGTTTCCTATGTTCCAACTCCTCAATATTGGTCGGCCATCAAGGTCTTTGATCCTGTAGGTGCTCGGACCAAGAACCTTGGTGACTCTACATGGACCTTTCCAATTTGGTCCGAGTTTGCCTTCCCCGGGCATGGGCACAATGACTTTGTGGAGGATGAGGTCACCTGTCTTGAACTTGCGTTTTCTGACTTTGGTGTCATAGTTTTTTCCATCCTCTGATGCTGTGCTACCATCCTGACATGTGCTTGGTCCCAGGCTTCCCCGATCAGGTCTAATTCTGTATGGAGATCCTTGTCGCTCTGGTCTTCATCGAAGAGCTCGGTCCAGAGGGTTGGAGAGCCAATCTCTACGGGTACCATAGCTTCGTCTCCGTTGGTCATGCTAAAGGGAGTATCTCCGGTGGCCAACCACGGAGTAGTCCTATATGCCTAGAGTATGCTCGGCAATTCCTCGACCCACCTCCCCTTGGCCTAGTCTAACTGAGTTTTCAGGTCGTGCAATAAGGTTCGATTGGTTACCTCAGCCTGCCCATTGCTTTAGGGTTGGTATATGGCAGTGGTCCAATGGTCGATCTTCAGGTCGGTGTAGAGGGCCTTGAACTTTCGATCGGTGAACTGTGTCCCGTTGTCTGTGATGAGGATGTGTGGAATACCAAATCGGCAGACAATACTTTACCAAAAGAAGTTCCGAGCATTGTGCGCAGTAATGCATGCTAGAGCTTCGGCTTCCACCCATTTGGTGAAGTAATCCATCACCACCAGGAGGAACTTTTCTGTGCAACCGCGGTGGGGAAAGGGCCGAGGATGTCCATCCCCCACTGTGGGAACGGCCATGGGCTGGTGATCAGCTTCAGGGGGACTACAGGCTGATGATGGAGATTGGAGTGTCGTTGACAACTATCACATTTCCTAACCAGCTGGATTGCATCTTGCTTCATCGTCGGCCAAAAAAAACCTTGTCGGGGTGCCTTGTGTGCAAGGGTGCATGCACCAGGATGGTCTCCACATATACCTTCATGGATTTCCCTGAGTATGTAGTTTTCATCGGATGGGGAGAGGCATTTCAGGTAGGGGAGAGTGTGTGAGCGGCGGTAGAACTGACCTTGGATAGGGTAGTAAATGAGCTGATCTGTGCTAGAGTCTCTTTGCTTCTACCCGATCATCTAGAAGTGTACCTTCTCAGAGGTACTATGTGATGGGGTCCATCCAGGACGGATCGTGCTGTATCGGGAGGATGAGGGGAGCTGTCAGTGTGATGCTTGGCTGGGCTAGTGTGTCCAACCGTGTTGTCTTGCTGAGATCGGTTTTTGGAGAGCTAGCTAACTTGGATAACGCATTGGCTCGTATGTTCTTAGCTTGAGGGATCTACTGGATGTTGAAGTGCTCAAGTCGGTGGATGAGCTCTTGCACCTTCTATAGAAAGCTTGCCATTGTGGAAATTTGTGTCTCAAACTGTCCGTGGATCTGGTTGACTACCAACTGAGAATCACTGAAGGCTTCTATTCTTCGAGCTCCCAGGTCTAGAGCAAGGCGTAGTTCGGTGATCAAGGCCTCATACTCAGCCTCGTTGTTGGATGCTTTAAACACGAGCCTGAGAGCATGCTCTAACACTGTGTCTTATGGGCCAAGGAGAATGAAGCTGGCCCCACTGCCTTGTTGGTTTAAAGGGCCAACCACATGCAGGGTCCATACTTGTGGTGGCGGGGCAGGATCCTCAGCGGTGAATGTGCATTTGGCAATGAAGTCGGCTAGGGACTAAGCTTTGATCGCGGGTCGGGGTGCATATTCGATATCGAACTCACTTAACTCTATGCTCCATTTGATCAAGCAGCCAAATGCTTACGGCCTTTGGAGGACTTGTTTGAGCTATTGGTCCATGAGTACTCGAATACTGTGGGCCTAAAAGTACAGCCTAAGCTTTCTGGCTGAGGTAACCAGAGCTAGAGCCATTTTTTCCAAGTTGGAGTACCGGGTTTCCGTGCCGCTGAGGACTTTGCTGGTGTAGTAGATCAACCTCTGTACCCGATCTTCCTCCTTAACTAGCATCGAGCTGACGACCTCATCCTCGACCGAGAGGTAGAGCAATAGCTCATCCCCTGGGATCGGCATGGTGAGGAGAGGCGGCGAGCTCAGGTACCGCTTCAGTTCTTGAAAGGACCGTTTGCATTCCTCGGTCCACTGGAAGTCCTTTAACCGCTTGAGGGCTTTGAAGAAGGGCAGGCACCGGTCCGTGGATTTGAACATGAATCTGCTAAGGGCGGCTACTCTACCAGTGAGYCGTTGCACCTCTTTGTGAGTCCGGGGCAACTACATGTCGAGGATGGCCTATATTTTCTCTGGATTCTCTTCAATCCCCCTTTGTGTCACCATGAACCCCAGGAATTTATCGGAGCTGACCCCAAAGGCGCATTTGGTCGGGTTTAGCTTCATCTTATACTTCCTGAGGGTGCCAAAGACTTCCTTTAGGTTGGCAAGGTGATGCTTGGCTTTTTTGCTCTTCACGAGCATGTCGTCGACGTACGCTTCTATGTTTCGGCCGAGTTGATCCTTGAATACCTCATTCACCAGCCACTAATAAGTGACGCCAGTGTTTTTTAGGCCGAAGGGCATCACCTTGTAGCCTTACAAGTTGCGGTCGGTGATGAAAGCCATTTTCTCCTGGTCGACTTTGATTGTACCCTGAGAATGCGTCCATGAAGCTTAAGAGTTCATGCCTTGTTGTTGTGTTGACGAGCTGATCGATCCTCGATAGGGGGAAACTATCCTTGGGGTAGGCTTTGTTTACGTCATTGAAGTCGATGCATATCCTCCATTTTCCATTGGCCTTCTTCACCATCACCTCGTTGGCCAGCCAATCGGGGTATTTGACTTCCCGGATGAAGTTAGCATTGAGTAACATCTGCACTTCATCAATGGTCACTTGCCACCGCTCTATAGTGAAGCTTCTCTTCCTATGCTTGATAGGTTGGTAGCGAGAGTCAGCATTCAAGCAGTGTGTGATGACGTCAAGGTCGATCCCCGGCATATCCGTCGCCGACCAAGCGAACATGTCAGCGTGATCTCTTAGTAGCTACACAAGTTCTTCCCGGAGGTGGTCATCTAGAAGAGAGCCAACCTGGACCGTCCTCTTGGGGTCTTCTTCATTGAGCGGCACCTAGATGAGGTCTTTGACAGGTTGGCCGCATTGTGTTCTCACCTCGTCCCTTAGGTCATAGGCTTTTGCCATCAATGTTTCCGCGGTCGGGCATGGTCCTCGACAGGAGAGCAAGTAGCACTGTCGCGCAGTTCCTTGGCCCCACGTGCTACCCCTATGTCATATTTGGTGGGGAACTTCATCGCGAGGTGGAATGTGGAGACCGTAGCCTGTAGAGCATTAAAGGTCGACAAACCGAGGATGGCGCTGTATGAAGAGGGACAACGAACCATAATGAGTCCACCATGGTTGTCGTAGTAATGTCACCATCTCTAATCAGTATGGGAAGGGTTATCCTCCCAGTGGGCAGGAGTGGCTCCCCAGAGAAGCCCATCAGGGGAGTGTTGACGGGGGTGAGGCGCTCTTTGTCGATATCGAGCTTCTCAAATGCGTCCTCGAAGAGTACATCGGCGGAGCTGCCAGTATCAACCAGAATCCACCATATCTTGAAGTTGGCAACCTTGCTTGTGATTACCAAGGCGTCGTCATGAGGGGTCTGAACCCCCTAGAGGTCATCGCCGGTGAATGTGATAGATTGGTCTTACTTCTTCTTGTGCCCCCGGTTGTCAGTCTCGTACAGTCATGCATACTTCTTGTGCCCCGAGCTACTTTCCCCTCTTGCGGCAATTCCTCCTGATATGACGTGGATCACACCAGTAGGAGGGGCTCTAGGCAGTGACCAAGCATTCTCCGCATGTTTTTCTTCCTGTGTCGGCTTCTCGCTTTTGTCGACGAACCCATGGAGGTACCTGCACTTGATTAGGTCTTGATGTGGTTGTGCAGGTCGAAGTAATTCTCTGTGTTGTGGCCATGATCTCTATGGAACTCACAATACTTGTCGCGGTTGCTTTTGTTGCTTTGCGTTTTCATCTTCTCAGGCCAACGAACGTAATTGCAGTCACGGATTTGCATTAGGACTTCAGACCACGGCATATTGAGCAGCGTGAAGTTCCGATATGTCAGCGGGGGTGTTCGTGGTCTATGATCGGGTCGGCGGTCTTGCTTCTTATGGTTCCGGTCTGATCTTTCTAACTTCCGCTCCTTAGTATCTCTCCTCTTCTTGTCGGGCCTCTCTTCCTCGTCCCATAGTTGTGTTTATGCCTCTTCTGCATTGATGTACTTCTGCACATGACTCATCAACACAGCTAGGGTTTGCGGAGGGTTCTTGGAGATGGAGAAGTTGAATGGCGATGGGCGGAGGCCATGTTGAATAGCGGTGACAGCCACGGACTAGTTCAAGTTTCTGACCTGAAGTGCTTCTTTGTTGAATCTCGCTAGCATGGAGGCAGAGAGGAATACCAGGTTAGGGCTGGACCTGTGAGGGTGGCCACTAGGGCTTTGCACATTAGGCCCTTGGAAGATCCATGCAACATTAGATGAGCCTTCAGTGCCTTGATGTGGTTGGCAGGATCTGTGTTTCCATCGTAGTTGTCAAGCTGAGGTTCCCGCCATCCTGTGGGAGGTACCTCGTCCACAATCTCCTAAGTGAAAGGTGGTTCCTTGGCAGTTGGCGCAGATAGTTGCGCGGGCTGATCTACAACCGGCGCCGTGCATCTCTGGCCTTGGCTGCGCTCCATCTCTTCCAAGCGCTATCGGAGTTCTCAAATCTCGTTATCCCTATGGTCCAAGGCCGTAGTGTGCGTTGCCCTTTCCTTCTTAGGGTGTGCGGTGCGGTCTTTCACGGAGTTGGACTTAGTGATGGAGACCATGCAAGGTGGCGTTCATCTACCGAGCCTTTCTTTGCCGGGGATCCGTGTGGTTTGGTGCATCCTGCTGTAAGAGCGGACGGAGGGGCCGACCTTCTTGTTGTATCTTGCTTTTCTTGGTTGGACCGCGCTACACCCTTGTCCGCCCGGCGTTCTTTGGGGTCCTCAAGGTGAGGATCATCCTTCGTACGCATCGAGGCATGAGGGGGGATGGTCTTGTTAGGTGGTGCTGCGGATCCTAGGCTCTGCATCATTTCATAGATCTTGTCGACCTTCTCTTGCATTGCTTGGAACTGTGCAGGATCAACTGCACTGGAGACTATGGAATTTCTTGATGCGGAGGGTTGCGATGCTAAGACTCCCGAGATGGGGATCATCCTGTTGATTGTTCAGGCTGGTTCTTGGGCATCTTGATCGCTTTCTTGATTGCACGGTGAGGAAGGAAGGATTTTCGGAAAAGGCTTTTTGTGTGTTTCCTACAGACGATGCCAATCTGATGCTGCTCAATCCGAGGTGGTGCACGAACTGAGGAGAGCAACCAGATAGTCCTTGCTAACAGGGCGGGGCCAAGTTACAAGGATGAGGCCGCGCTTCAAGACCTGTGATCAAGAAAGGGGAAGTCAGAGGCCCAAGGAGTTATCCCCGAGTAGGTACTTCGACACTCAAGTCAGTAGGAGGTAGTGGATGGTCGGGCCAAGCTACGTAGGTGCTGGTCCGAGCTGAGTAATAGTATGGGTGTCAGAAGTTAGATGCCTTACCTTGAGCATGGAGTACCCTTTTATAGCCAAAGATCCGTGTCCTAGTCGGATTGGGCTTCTAGGGTTGTCGGGATGAGGTTAGCCGCTGAGGTATTCGGGATATAGTCCCATTCCCAACGGAGTCGTCTTCCTTACTCCTCTTTATCTAGAGTTGTGCTCATCCATGTGACATCTAGCTGACGTGGCTGAAAGGATAAGATGGGGGGCCACAATAATAGCATAGCTCGGTCGAGCTATGCTGACGTTGTTGAGCTATGCTGACGTTGTCGAGCTATGCTGGCCGAGCTAAGCTAATGTGGTCGGGCGATGACTAGGCAGCCACGTGTCTCTCAGGACGAGCTCAGCCATGACCCGAACAATATGTATATGCCATGTCACCATGGTTCGACCCTGGTTGAACCTCTGACCTGTGAACCTCTACCTTCTTCGGTTCTAAGCCCAGTCTAGTTCTCTAAACATTGATGGAACCCAAAGTGTGATTCCAACCTATGTTGTGTAAGGTTTAACTGTGTTGAGTAAGGTCTAGCTATGTTGGGTAATGTCTAGTTGAGTTCGGTGAGGTTGTGATACTACAATACCCAGGGTGTGGTTCAAACCTGCACTAGGTAAGATCTAACAGCATAGGGTACTAGGGTGCATGGTCAAATCACAATTGGTATTGTAACAATGCCTACCTGCGATTCTCATATTGCAATTGGTATCAATGTGATGTCAATTTGCAATTTGATCATGATACCAGACTATGATTAGCATCTTTGTAGTGTCAATCATGACTCCAAATCGCAATGAACATCAATTTTGTGCTAATTGCAATTCAAGATTGTGATTGATATTGCTAATTAAGATGCTAATTGCGACTCTAAATCACAAACTAGCAATACTTAACTTCGTAAATTTGAACCTAATTGCACACAACTTGGGTGAAATGTTAAGCCTAAGCAACTCCTAATAATAGTCTATAACTTATCTCCCTCGTGAAGTTGCTAATTATAAGCTCCAAGAAGCTTATGATTGGCTCAAGAAAAGGAGTCGCCACCCATTTTTCTAGAGGAAACGGGCCCTCATTTCAGCTTAGAAATTTGACCTTATTTTCTTGATAGTTACTCCAATTCTCCATGGCAAAAACATTCAACCAAGAGATCTTGGATTCAAATGGATTGAGAAGGGAAGGTGTTTGACACCTTTCTTTGTAAGTTGCTAAGCAACCCAATATGAGAGTTTTTAGGCTTAATTTTTCAAGGAAACCAATAAGAAAGATTGTTAAAAATTTCCACCATCTTGGGAAAAAATGCTTCCAACTTTTTCTAAAACTTGTTTGAGGAGATGTTATTGGGCATTAGGTGCTAATTTTCTTAAGACCCTCACCTCTCTTATTTATGCAAGTTCATTTATTTCTTGGAACTTACAACAACCCAAAACTAGAATAAGCCAAGGAATTAAGAACCTAGGGAGAAAAAAGATAGAGCCAAGGAATTAACCTTGACAAGGAATTTTTAGTCGAACCAAATTGAAATGATGTTTGAATGAGCTTTTTAGCTTGTGATGTGCTTCTAGTCAAGGGAAATTTGAAATTGTCAATAGGGGTGAGTTGGACATAATGGGGAAGATTTGAAGCTCAATGCTCAAGACTTAGAGATTTCTTGTTAGAAAACACAAATAGGAACTCTATAAAGGTTGGGAATTCTGCCAAGTTCTCTTCTCATTCCAGGCTTAATTCAGGTCTCTTTTGTATTGATAAGAGGGGGAAATAGGTCTAGAACTTTCCAGTCACAAAGGTAGGATTCTAGGCAGCTGTTTTCATGAAATAGCCAAGGTTTTTCAAATGAAAATTGTTTGCATTTAACCTTTCTTACTAGGTGCTAACATTTCTCCTATATTTGGGTATAATTTCCATGGGCTTTGTGAGTCCAATGAATGTTTGGGGGCTCTTGACAATAGAAGGCTTGTATTTGGGGCTCCAATAGCATAAAATATAAATTTGAATTAACCATAAATTCCATTCTTTGAATTTTGGAGCATTTTAAATTTACTGGACTCAACTTTATTAGTCCAGGTGTTTCAAAAGGTTAAGTATAGGGTTGACATCAGCCCCTACCCTCTTAATGTCTTAGGTTGGATCCAATTAATGTGTCAAATAATCTTTCTAGTTTAATAATCAAACGAGTGAATTTAGTTGTGAAATTTAACATACTAGGTTTTCTTTTGGATCTTTAAGCATGCCAGTGAGGTTTGGTTCATCAAATGAGTTTTTGATGATGGAAATTTACAGTTGATAAGCTCTAATCAATGAGATTTGTTGAAACAAAATTAACTTGATAACAGGTCAAATGAAGGAATCTTGGGTTGAAATTTGGTCAATAGGAATTTTTTACTGTCTTGATTATGATGGAAGAGATGGATCTTTGGTAAGAGATGTGGTTTAAAATATTTGACTAAGATTAAGGTTTTACCTTTTGGCTCATCAACCAATGAGAAGACTTAAAATGGAATATTATGTGTTTTGGAAGGGAATGAAGAAATTTTAGATTGAATTTGGACATATGGGTTATTCTTAAGATTTTGGACTTAATAAGAGGGGGTTGTTGCTTGGGTTACAATTTCTTATATGATTCAATCATAAACATTAAATTGTTATCTTTGTTGATCGTATGATTAAACAAATGAAACTTGAATTAAAATTTGGCACGCAGGTAGGGGTGGATTTGAGTCGAGCTGAGCCGAACACTTGGATATTCGAGCTTGGCTTGCTGAAATTATGTTAGGCTCAAGCTAGAGCTCGGCTCACTTAAAAGCTTGCAAGTTCGTGCTTGGCTTGGCTCGAGCTCGATTGTAAGCCAAGTTTTTTTCTAAAAAATAAAAATTATAAATATAAAAATATTTTTATTTTATATACAAAAAATTAAGAATTATAAAATGTATTTATTATTATACATATAAAAAATGTTTTTATTTTACATACAAAAAATAAGAATTATAAAAATTATTTACTATTATACATAAAAAATAAAAATATTATATATAGTAAAAATGATTTATGATATATATTTATATATGTATATATATGTATATGTATGTATGTATGTATGTATGCATGTATGTATGTATATAGTAAAAAATATTTATTTATTATACTAGGCTCGATTAAGCTCACGAGCCTTACGAGCTGAGCTACATTAAGCGCGAGCTCGACTCTGCTCGATTAGAAAACAAGCCTACATACCAAGCTCGAGCTTGGCTTGAAGCTCATTTTAAACTGAGTCGAGCTGAGCTTTTCACAATCCAAGCTCGAATTGTTTGTGAGAAGCTCGGCTCGTGGCCACCCCTACATGCAGGTATGGATTAAGATGAGGAATCGAGTGATAGGTTTGGATCTGAGAAAGAATTTGTCAACTTTGGTTGTCTAGTTTTATTCATCCAAGGCTATCAAAATGAAATCTTGGATTTTTTATGATTGATCATTGTAAATTTGAGGTAGGATTTTGAGGTTGATTATATCTTGTATTCTTAAGGCAATTGATGTATCGGATTTGATTTTGTGAAGTCAAAGTTCAAACATTACGTAGATTGGGATCATTAAGTGGAAGCTTTTAGATCAAAGAATGAATTTTTTTATCTTGGTTGTCTAGTTTTATTCATCCAAGGTTGTTCAAATGAAATCTTGGCATTTTTATGGTTGATCATCGTAGATTTGCGGTGGGATTTGGGGGTTGATTGTATCTTGTATCCTTGAGGTAATGGATGTGCCAAATTTGATCTTGTGAAGTCAAGGTTTGAAAATTATGTAGATCGGGGCCATTATAAGGAAAAATGGTATAGTGAACGGTGGATTGTTGTAGTTTGGTCATGAAATTCAACATACAACTAAGTTATAAATTCAAAAGTTTGGGGATTGTGTTTAATTAAGGTACTAAAGCCTATGTATTGTTAGATGTTGATCTCAATGTTCTCACTAATTAGAGGTTAACTGTATTGGTGTAGCTTAGTCAAGCATTTGACATATAGATTGTGGCAAAAAATAGAGAGAATTTTGGGTTTTGGTAGGTTTTTAATTCTTTTTTATAAATAAAAGGCCAAAATTTGAGTTTTTTATTGTGGAGTTGCAACCTTGTAACCCGTGACCCAATGGTTGGGACAAAAGGGTCAATGGTTCAAGTGCCTAGATTGAATAAGTCTTTACTAAATCAGCAATTTTTAACAGAATAGTAGATTTAAGAAAAACTAGAATTGTGAATAAAGCTAAGTCATTATTTGAACGATTTAGTCTGCCAAGTCAATGATGGTTTGAAAACATTGAATAAAACATCATAAAAATTATAATCCATTTATATTATATTTAAAAATAAAAAAAAAATAATTAACTATAGTAAAAATAATTTTGTACATTTTTTAAATAAAATAAAAATAATTATTAATTATTATTATTGATACAAGTACATTTATAATATAATAAAAATCAATTAACTAATAAAAACATAAGATAAATTAAAAATGATATCTATTTAAAATTAATATAAAACTAATACAAATTTATCTAAAAATATTAGTTTATAACTAATTCCTACTAATTTAAAACCAACTTGAATTCCATTGAAAAATAAAATATTTAATATATCTAATTAAAATAAGTAAGGATTAATAAAAACAAAAAGTTAATAAAATTTATTCAGTTAAATATAGTTTAATTAATTTATAATCAATTTAAATTCCATTTAAAATAGGGAAAATTATAATAACCTTCTTTGGTTTTCTAATAAACCTATGAGCCTCCCCTATGTTTGGACCTTAACAAAAACCTCCCCTATTGTTTTGAAAGAAAGGTAAAATATCTTCCTTCTGTTAGTATTCCAAATGGAAAATCTTGTGTAATGCATTAATTTTTATAGAAAATCAAACTTACCCTTAGCCAACTTCATTCAAATGTAAATTTACTAAAATACCTTGAAAAAAAAGATTTGCTCCGTTTTCCTTCGCTCTAGCCTTTCAACCTTTGTCCAAAAAGAATAGAGAGAATTACTCTTTGAAAGTTGTCAAGTAAATTAAATTAGTGGAGGACAAAGTTGAAACTTTAAATTATGAATCATAACACCTTAACAATGATAAGGGTATTTTAATAACTTCAATGTCTTTGTTATTGAAAAGCTAATGGAAATGAGGTATTTTCACTTTTCTCCAAACTATTGGGGAGGTTTTTGTTAGGACCAAAACAAATGGGTGGTTAATAGAATTGTGATAAGGGAAGCTCTTTTATATAATTTTACCTAAAAATAATACAAAAAACAATAACAAACCAATAAAATTTAAAAAATAACAAAAACAAGCATTAAGATATATATATATATATATATATATATATATATATATATATATAAAACAATACATGCAATGCTAGCAGCATGCCTCTCCTTTCACGAAAACTTATCTATTTCTCTTTTTTTTGTTTGCATTTTTCTTATCTTATTTTACTTTAAAAATATGAAAAAAAATCATTGTCAATTTTGATTGGACAACTATATCATGTCATCAATAAAGGTGTACACTATTATGGTAGGCACATAATTAAGAGAGAGAGAGAGAGAGAGAGAGAAGAGATATCATATTATTAAATAGAAAGAAACGTTTTGGTTTTCCAAGGCATATCATTTCAATGCATGTTATTATACATCTAAAAAAGACATTCTAGAGAGAGAGAGAGAGAGAGAAATGGAGGAAATAATAATACAACATAATACAATAAAAATATCAATTTAAATTAACCAAAATACATTTAGGCTAAAAAAATAAAAGTATTGTTCTAAAAAATAATAACTTCCACTTAAAAAT
This sequence comes from Nelumbo nucifera, assembly GCF_000365185.1. Next base: position 3,802,640 of record NW_010729119.1, on the reverse strand, counting down.
AATTACTAATAATGATTAATAAATCAAATAACCTAAATAAGTTGAGGCTAAACAAAAAACATAAAACAACACAAATAAAAGTATAATTTAAAAATATTAATTCAAAATCCATTAAATTTCCACTTAAAAGTAATAACTATTAATAAAACTCAATAAAAATTAAAATACATGTATCTTATAAAAGTTAATAAAAATTAATAAATTTGGTTTCCTTAATGTGTTAATTAAAAATATTTCAATTCCACTTAAAAATCAAACCTAATAAACATGTATAAAAATAAGAAATTTAAATACAAAAAATATTAATGGATAGTTTTAATAATATTATGATTTAAAATCCATTGGACATAATAAACACAAGTTTGATATATTGCACATAGAACTCGTGTTCTAATGTTGTATCATTTTTTGTTTATTCTTTTTATTTTATTAGATAACTATATATTAATGCATTTTAAATTAATTAATAATATTATTAAAATGAATAATCTTTTTGAGTTGGGACCATTACTATGCATAATGCACAAATTACATAAGAGACTTATATAAAACAAAGGACCCGATAAAAATGATATAATATAAAAAATAATACAAATTTTAAATCCATTTAGATTCCATTTAAAAAAGTTTGGGTTGGACTTGGACTACCTCAACTCAAATGGGAATTATCTTAAAGCTCCTTTACAACATTGTGAATAAGGATTAAGGAGAGAGGATCTCCCTACTAAAAGCCCCAACTATTCAGAAAATAGAGAAAGTTGTTGAGAGAGAGAGAGAGTGGTCATTTTTTTGGGGTTATGTCTAGTTTATTCAATCACAATCTAAGTTGCACTTTAGTGAGAGTGGTCAATTTCCTATTCTCTCGATATATTTTTATTATTTTTTATCTTAATTCTAATTTTTTTAATTTTTTTGAAAAAGATTTTCTTTATTAGTTTTTATTGGTTTACTATTTTTGTATTATTTTTAGGTAAAATTATAAAAACCATCCTCTTATAACAATTCTATAAACCACCTTTGTACTTTGACCTAACAAAGGCCTCCCCATAGTTTTGAGAAAAAAAGTGCAAATACCTCTTTCCCTTGGCTCTTCGATAACAACGACATTGAAGTTACCAAAATACACTTATCATTGTTAATGCATTATCATACAAAACTTAAAATTTCAACTTTACCCTACACTAATGTATTTTGTTGGACAACTTTCAAAGAAGAATTCTCTTTACTCTTCTTGGACAAATGTAAAAAGGATGAAGTGAAGTAAAATTAATGCATTACATCAACATTTTTTTATTTGAAATGTTGACTAAAGGAAGGTATTTGCATGTTTTTTCAAAACAATAGTGGAGGTTTTCGTTAGGGTCAAAACATTGGGGAGTTTCATAGGATTGTTAGAAACCCAAGGAGGTTTTCATAATTTTCCTTATTTTTAAATGGAAATTAAATTGATTTTAAAATAATTAAACTATGTTTAAAACTAATATTTTTTTTAATTTTTGAAATTAGTAAAAATTGAATTTATTTAAATATATTTAGGTTTTATTAAATTTAAATTCCTTATGAAATTTAATTAACTATATAAATTCTTATTTTTTAGTGGAGATTAAGTTGGTTTTAAATTAATAAAATTTAATTATAAAACTAATAATTGTTAGATAATTTTGTATTAATTTTAAATTGATATTCATTTTTAATTTATCTTATTCCTTTTATTAATTAAATTCTTTGTATTATATTAATAAAATATTTTTATCAATACAAGTAATTAATAATTATTTCTATTTTATTTAAGTAGCTTACTAAATTATTTTTATTTTAATTATTTTTTATTACTTTCAAATAGAATATAAATGGGTTATAATTTTAAATGGAAGTAAATTATTCAGTGCAATAATATGTCATTGAATATCTCATTTTTAATATAATTAATCATTACTGATAATAACAGTTTAATGCAAATATTTCTAATATATTATAGTTAAATTAAAATGGATATATATAGATAAAATTAATGAATTTTATGCAATTTAATGGAGTAATGGAGATAAGAGAATTAGTAGCACGAGTAGTTATTGAAGGAGAGAGTTAATGGCATAATTAATTAGAAGAGGTTATTAAAAGAGTTAATGGGAAAAAGGAGAGAAAGAGAGAGAGTTAATGATGTTTTAATGAGTGTTAAAAGTCTTAAAGGTGATTGGCCACTTGAATTATTTTATTCAATTTTAAAATTATAAAATTCAAAAAAAAAAGACAAGTACCTTTTAAGAAGAAACCAGAAAAAAGATAAGTGTCTTTGACAATGAATCATAGGACAGGAAAGTGCCAACTTGGCACATAGAATTTTAATATACAGATATAGATTATAATGACATACATCGAAAATTCGACTCAATAAAAACACACCTTGTGGAGCTAAACCCGGATCAACTCTTCATAGTCACAAAGCACACCTCACACTGACTTCACAGCCCCATCTCATCGTATAATGGGAACATCTTTCGTACTTTGTGTTAATCATGGGGGATGTTCCTAATACACGGTGGGATGGGGTTGTGATCATGTTGGTGTGAGGTGCATTCTATGAGGCATGTGTTAATATAGCATGATGACAACCACTCGACCATACATTATCCACCTCACAAGCCATGATAGGAGGTGGGACATGTGCAATGAGATCCACGGTTTTAAAATCTGGATCAGAAATGAAATCATTTTGACCATTGATTGGGTCAAACAGTTGACTGCCTGGTTCAACACCAGGTTAGACGGTTTTGGGGTCTAAAATTGGGCCTGAATCCATAACCATTCCCAGGTCAACCAGTCCAATTTTCAAAACCATGCCAAGACCGGCTCCTCCAACAGATGTATCATAGATTGCCACAACATGATCAATGGGACAAATGATCTAAGTTGATTTGAGCTTGTTTATTATGCCAGATTTCATTGCAACCTTCTACACTTCTCCTTTTCTTGCAGATTAATAATCATCTTCCGAGAATCCGAGGTGCCTCATCACCATCCTTTGGTTTGGTGACTTTCGACATCAACAATTATAAAGCACCAATACAAAGAAATTATCAGGACCGACATTAGTTTGAAGTCATCATCGTTAATGTGGGGTGTTGGAGGTGAAGGGACAACGCTCGGGGAGGAAGATGGGCATTGTTGTACCAATTACATATATCTGAGAGTAGATATCGGTTGTTATGTTTGTCAGATCATGCAATAGAGAATAGCTCTTTCTGTGGATTTTTAGGATAGTGAGAATGTGGGCTTTGATTCTTCTGGTTGTATGATATCTTCAAGGAAAAAGTTACAATCTCTATGTTTGTATGAAAAGAGAGGTTAAGAGAAACGCAGAGGAGCAAAAGTTAATGTTGAAAAGTAAGAGTGATAATTTTGCAATTTTCTTTTATATTTTGTCTTTTGTATTAAGTGAGTTGCCTTGGGAGTTGGGAGCTGAAAAGTCAAGACCGTAAAAGTAAATCTCCTTTATATAACTTGTAATCTGAAACATTTCGGTAATAGACCTCAAGAAACTAAGAACAAAAGTAAAACTTCAAAAGAAGTATGGGATATTCTCAAGAAAGAGTTTCAGGGCATTGAAAAGGTAATATCCATAAAACATCAAACTCTTTAGAGAGATTTTGATAATATAATGACGAAAGAAAGTGAATCTATTTAAGAGTTCTTTTCTAGAGTTGTTGGTATTGTAAATCAAATCAGGACATATGAAGATGTTATCTCAGATGAAAAAATTGTAAAAAAAAAAGTTTTGAAGAGTTTACCAGTTAAATTTGATCATGTGGTAGTTGCCATTGAAGGAGCCAAAGATTTGACTAAACTATCCATGCATGAGTTAATGAGCTCACTTGAAACTCATGACAATAGAATGAAAAAATTTTTATCTTCTTCATTGGAGCAAGATTTTCAGTCCAAATTCACCATTGCAAAAAAAAAAAAAAAGAAGAATGATGGTGAAAAGGAAACTCCAAGAAAATGGTCATATTAAGGCAAAAGAAGAGGATATCAAAATAATGGAAGAAGACAAAGAAGAGGTAGATCGTATGGAAGAGGAAGAGGTGAAAAGAAAAACAATGGTTCTTTTATTTGCAAGAAAGACAATCATTTGCCCCAAAAGATTGCAGATTTAAGGAGAAAGAACAARCCCACTATACTAAAAATGATGATTTAGAAAATCATCTATTTTACTTTTGTATGAATACCCAACAAGAGCAGAAAGAAGTTTAGTATTTCGATAGTGGTTGTAGTAACCACATGACAGGAAACAAAAAAAAAAAACATGTTTTCTTGAGCTGAATGAACATGTTAATTATCAAGTGAAGCTTGGAGATGGCAAACTCCAAAGTGTTGAAGAAAGGGTGTTGTTGTAGTCTAAACTAAGCAAGGTAATTCTAAATTCATCACATATGTTCTTTATGTTCCTGGTTTGACTCAAAATTTGCTTAGTGTTGGACAACTTATACAAAAAGGTTATGAGGTGCACTTTGACAATAATGAATGTATAATGACCGATAAGAAAAAAGATCAAATCATTGCTAGAATAAAAATAATTGCAAACAAAGTTTTTCCATTAACCATGTCCTATGATGTGAACTATGGACTAAAAAGTAAGAAGTTGGATGAGTCTATGTTATGGCACCTAAGATATAGGCACTTGAATTTCAAGTCTCTTTTTGTTAATTCATATGAGTATGATGATTGGGCTTCCTCAAATTGATAAAGAACATAAAGTATGTGAAGGTTGTGTCTATAGGAAACATCATAGGCTACCATTTTCAGAGAGATCACGGAATTTAAAGGCACCATTAGAGCTGGTTCATGTTGATATTTATGGTCCCATAAGGACACATTCCTTCAACAACAAGAGGTACTTTTTTTCTCTTTGTTGATGATTCTACTAAAACGATGTGGGTATACTTATTAGATGCAAAATTACAAGTATTGTCTATTTTTATTCAATTAAAAGCTTTAGTTGAAAAGCAAAGTGATTACAAATTAAAAGTTTTAAGAACCGATAGAGGAAAAGAGTTTAAATGGAGAGAATTTGGGAAGTTTTGTGAAGAACAAAACATCAAAAGAGAGTTGACAATAAAACATACCCCACAACAAAATGGGATAGCTAAAAGAAGATATAGAACCATTGTAGAAATGGCACAAAGCATGATGCAAGGTAAAAATCTTCCCAAACATTTTTGGGCTAAAGTAGTTCATACTGTTGTCCGCATACTAAATTGCTTTCCCACCAAAGTCGTGCAAAATAAAACACCTTTTGAAGCATGGCACAAAATAAGACTATTGTTAGCTCATTTAAACTGTTCGGTTTCATTGCTTATGCTCACATTTCCTCAAAAAAGAGAGAGAAGTTTGATGGCAAAGGTGAAAAATGTATCTTCCTTGGTTATAGTGATGAATTCAAAGTTTATAGATTGTTGAATCCAATAACAAATGAGTTGGTAATTTCAAGAAATGTAATATTTGATGAAGAGGGGGCATGGAACTTTGAAGAAAATTCCCCACTAACAAAAAAAATATGTTATAAAAAATGAAGAAGAAGTGGTTCCCAATGACCATGAGCATGATACAACTACATCAAATGCAAGGCCAGCAAATTCAAGAAGATTAAGCTTAACAAGTTTCAATCCAAGAATGGATCCCTCGAGTTCAAGAAACTAAAATCCATGGAAAGTAAGCCCAAGTGATATAGATTCGGATACTCTACCATGAAATGTATATTCATTTCAAGAAATCTTTGATTCTTGTGATGTTGTATTTCTTGCTCTAGAACCACAAAAATTTGAAGAAGCTTCAAAAGAAGAAATTTGGGTGAATGTTATGGATGAAGAAATTGAAATGATAGAGAAGAATAAGACATGGGAATTGGTTAATAAACCAAAAAAAAAGAAGTGATTGGACCGAAATGGATTTACAAAACAAAGTTCAATGAAAGATGACTCAATCCAAAAGCACAAAGCAAGGCTAGTGGCTAAAGGCTATGCCCAACAACTTGGGGTAGATTTCCATGAGACTTTTGCACCGGTTGCAAAAATGGAAACAATTAGAATTGTACTTGCACCTACCACTCAACTAAAATTGTAAGTATTTCAATTTGATGTGAAATTAGCCTTCCTAAATGGAGATTTAGAAGAAGTTTATGTTGAACAACCACAAGGATATGTGATAGAAGGAAAGGAGGACAAGGTTTACAAGCTTTGAAAAGCTTTGTATGGCCTAAAGCAAGCACCTCGGGCATGGAATAACAAGATTAATAAATATTTCCGTAAGAATGGATTTGAAAAAGTCCAAATGAGCCATTACTCTATGTCAAGAAGGAAGGTATGCATGATTTTATTCTTATTTGTCTTTGTGTTGATGATTTGATTTATATAGGTAATAGCCCAAAATTGTTGAATGGATTCAAATTGGCAATGGCCAAGGAATATGAGATGATTGTTTTGGGATTAATGAGATATTTTCTTGGGATTAAAGTGAAGCAAAGAAAAGTTGAAATTTTTATGTCTCAAGAGATGTATATTGATGATTTGTTAAAAAGGTTTCATATGTCAACATGTAAACCCCTATCTACTCCTATGGCTGTCAATGAAAATTTGTCAAAGGAGAATGGAGTAGAATTGGTAGATGCATCAATCTACAGAAGCCTTGTTGGTTCCTTGATTTTATCTTACCAAACAACGAATAGTGTTCTTGCTGTGAGCATTGTTTCAAGATACATGAACAATCCAAGTAAAGTTCATTCTGGAGTGGCAAAGAGAATACTTAGATATGTGAAAAGAACCAAGAATTTTGGGTTGAAATATGAAAGTGAAAATGACTGCAAGCAAGTTGGATTTTCATACAATGATTGATTGGTTCTATAAGTGACCGAAAAAGCAGTAGATATGTTTTCTCTTTAGGAAGTAAAATGATCTCTTGATCATCCAAGAAGCAAAATACTGTGGCACTTTCTTTAGATGAAGCAGAATACATTTCAACCACTAATGCATCTTGTGAAGCAAATTGGTTTAGAAGGCTTTTGAAAGACCTTCAATTTGTGCAAGATAGCCCAACTACAATCTACTATAACAATACTTCAGTTATTGCAATGACCAAAACTCCAATTTTTCATGGAAAAACAAAGCATATTGAGCTTATTGATAAAGGAGAGATTGAATTGAAGTTCATCAAGACTGAAAATCAACTTGCTGTGTCTTCACCAAGCCCCTAACTTTTGAAAATTTTCTGCATTTTAGATATCTAATGAAAATTACAAATTAAGAGGGGGTGTTTTAAAGTAAGAGTAGTAATTTTGTAATTTTCTTTTATATTTTGTCTTTTGTATTAAGTGGTACTAGAGGAGTTCAAATCTGCACCCCACAAGGAGGTGCCCCATAACGTCCCACAAGGAGGTGCCCCAGGGATGTGTTGTGGGATGTTATGGGGCACAGATTTGAACTCGTAATAGAGCTCATTCGAACATTTTGATAATAGAGCTCAAGAAGCTAATAACTAGGTCAGTTCATGGGTCAGGTTGGGTCGGTTTACTAGTTTTTTTCACCAAAACCGACCCTCTATTAAGTAAAACCAACCCTCTATATATTTTAGAAATATATTTAAAACTAATATATATATATATTTAAAACTGAAATATACATATTATATAAAATATTTCAGTGAGAATATATTTATTGAAAATGCATTTAAAACTGAAATATATATATTTAAAACAATATATATACAAATATATCAGAATATATATTTTTGGAAATATATATTCCAGAAATATATATATGATATATTACATAATATATATTTTTTCAAATATATATTTATTATTTAAAACTAAACTATCTATATTTAACATATATTTTTCAGATATTTCAGTTTTTATGCAAAACCGAAATATCTATATTTAATAGTTTTAATTATAAAATATATATTTAAATTAAAGCTGAAATATATATTTAAATAGATTAGGTTTTTATATGAAACTGAAGTTTTTTGTGCAAATATATCATAAATAACTGGATTTTTTTCAAAGCTTAAACAAAACACAAATAAAATTTATCAACTTTTAATGTGCATTAATTTTTTAAAATATTAAATAAAAAAATACTAACCTGTGAATGTGATGCTTGAGTCTTGAGAAGTTGAAACTTGAGAGTTGAGAGACTGAGAGTTGAGATTTGAGAAGATGGGAGAGCCAAATGAATGAGTGATGTTGAAATTTGAAAATCTTGAGAGTGCTTAAGCCTTGAGGAGGCGGACCAGGAAAGAATGAATCAAAGAAGAATGAAATTTGGAAGAAGACTAGGACTTGCAATGCTTAGAGAGTAGAGAACCTCTAGTCTAGGAAAGAAATGGCTCCTATTTGCCTATTTGGTGTAAAGGATAGTAGGATACCTTAGAGAGTACAAAACCTCTCTTTTAATATTTCAAAAAATGTAAGAAGCTAACCTTTCTAAAGGTGTAGGGACTAGGGATTTTGCTTGCCTTGCAATGCTTGCCATTAATGTCAATCCTAAAGACTAGAAAGAATAGATAACTAAGTTAGTAAGTAACTAGAAAGAAGTAACTAAAAAATTAATGCTAAAAATAAGTAACTAAGTTAGTAAGTAACTAGAAAGAAGTAGGATAGAGATAACCTAGTTAGATAACTCGGTTCAGTTTTGGTTTTCATGTGTGAAAACTAAAACTGAACCAAATTATCGATTTACCCATCTTTACAACTCAAAACCGACCAATGGTGAAGAAAAACTGGCCAAATCGGGTTTGGTCAGGCCAGGCTGGTCGGTTTGGTTGGTTTGGCATTGTTTGTGAACAACCCTACTAATAACAAAGTAAAACCCTAAACACATTGGCTTTTCATTTTTTCTCTTCTCTTCATTCTATACTAGTGAATGACCCCGTACTAAGAAAATGGAATCAGTAATGTTAAATTTATATTATGGAATCAATAATATTAAATTTATATTTATTAATATTTTAAATGATTATTAAAATTTCAAGAAATATTTATTTCAAAAACTAACTTTTCAATAATTATTAGAATATGGATAGTTTTCTTTTGTTATGATACGTAGAGGGTTAATGATTAATTGAGATTGATAGAATATAGGCAGAAGTTGTTATGAATAACCACTTTTGCATTTTCTACATTTTTTAGGAATGAATTGAAAATGGTGGTAGTGGGTTGTAGGCTTTAACAGCAACTTCTTAGAAAATGCCACCTATATACCTTTCTAGAAAAATGAGAAAGCATGTGTCTGAATGGTAGGGAGCTATAGCCTAGTAGTGGGTTGTAGACTTTAAGAGAATTTCATCATGTGTCTAGCTTTCTATAAAATGAGAAGGCCACTTATTTGTTATGGGCTTTCACAACAACTTATTAGAAAACCAATGTGTCTAAATTTAAAAAGGCCACATGAACCTTATATATATATATATATATATATATATATATATATATATAT
>NW_010729119.1:3770580-3793139 GCF_000365185.1 Nelumbo nucifera | reverse complement strand
TTGCTGAGAGAATGTTATTTAACGTTTGGAAATGGAGTCCTAAACTTCAAGAAGAGGAACGCAAAGTTTCAGGGATGAATTAAGACAGGTTTGAAAGATTTCTTAGAACTTAGGACGGAGACAGCTGAGTCTTCCAGAAGGCATGGGATTATGTGTTCATGAACCATACAATCTCACTCTCACCGTTGCTGCTTTCTCTCAAGTCTCAAGAAGTAAGCATTGTTTTTCCTCTCTATGTAGCTGGCAGTAATAAGATCAGTCTTACTTTTCCTCTCACTGCCGCTGCCGGAACCTCCGAACTTTTAGTCAATATCGATTGAAATTTGAAGACAAATCCAATCTGAGATTCCGATTGGCTGGTACACGGCGACACGATATCTTCATGATAGGTGTCTTTCCTTGATTGGGTGGACTCCGAGATTGGCGGAGTGATAAAACAGAAGACTCCGTCCCGGAGAGTAATTCTCGTCGGACGCAGTGGCCCCCGACCGGCATCCTTAAAGTTAGGGAGGAAGAGGAAAGGGGAAAGGACGGAGAGAGAGAGAGAGTCCGAGCCAATCGGTTCTCTTTAGGGTGTGATGAGGGCCTGAAGGCCAGGCGAATGGCGAGAAATAATTGGTTGACCTAAACTTTTGCCAGCTGTCAAATAGGGTAGGAGTAAGTGCGAAAAAAGTGCGGGGACTCCCATCAGTTTCCTGATTTAACTCAAAGAAGACAGTTAGCGTTTCAATTTCCTAATTCATTCATACTAACTAGGAAGCAGCAGTTCTCTTGCTAAATCCGCTTTCTCAACCCTCTTCTTGCAGTTTCCTAATTCAATTATGATTGGAACAATGCCCAGCTACTACTTATATACTAATCACTCACTACAATCAGTTAAACGTTTACCCACGAAGCAGCAGCAGCCCGGAACAAGAACAAGAACAAGAAGAAAAAGAAGAAGACTTTTCCAGGTTAGTTGTTCTTCTTGTCAGTATTGTCTAGGAACTAAGATTTAGACTGATTAACTGATTATTCTGAAATCTCCTACGGAGCTGAAGCTCTGAATATTTTTTTTTTCGCCGTAATGAATGGTTAATCTATGATGGGTCCTTGATATGTAAATGAATATTTGATTTCCGATAGGTTCTGTTGATTGATCATCACCCAATCAAGATGGTTATATTCTTCTTAATGCGAAATTCAAGAATCAGGGGTGGGGTGTGGATAGTTGTTGATTGATCATCACTGTCGATCGATTTCAATGATTTTTTTTTTCCGTAAACTTCTTTAGAAGTTTATTTATGGGATTCAGCAGTAAGTCTAGAATGGGAAATTCGATTGTAACTGCAAAGGCTTGGGACTTGGAGAACTACCGTAAGCAAGGTTTTGTTTAGTACACTGAGAAACTAAACATTAGGTATATGATAAATTTATGAGCTATCTAGCAAAAATAACTCCTAACTCACCACTCTAAACAGAACTTTGCTCATTAGGTATATGATAAAATTATGAGCTTATGTTTGTTTCTCAGTTAATTTCTAGGATTCCCGGGACAGAAGCTCTTCTGTTGTAACCCATTTGTAGAAGTGTATTTTCACGCTCTGTTGTGCTTTCGCACTATCTGAAGTTGTTAAACGATCCATTAAATGGAGTTAGAGTTTCAACTGTAGCAGAAAAATTGATAATGATTCAATTTGGATTTCAGAATCTGTACATTTTAACGTAGCTTATCAATGGGTTGTAAAGCATTGCTCATCCAGGCCCCATCTGAAATTCTTGTTAATAAACGTTGAATATTTATTTCTTCACAGTAACATGCAAATTCAGGGCGTTATTCAATACTATTTTGGTGAATATTTATCTTTTAAATTTATGGTGTCAATTCTAATCTGTTTTTGAATTTATTGCAGGTTATACTCTGTTTCTAGATCCTCCCAAACATGTCAGAAAGTGAGACCAATACAAGCACTTCAGATATTAAAAACATGGGATCTCACGTTTTTTCACCTTCAGATCCTACCCTAATTCCAAGCTATGGAAGCCCTCTTGTACAAAGCAGTGAAGGATTATTTGACCCTTTTAGTATAGGACAAAATCCTTCTTTAAATCAAATATTCAGAGCAAGCCCACAAGAAGACTTCCAATTAACAGATTATTCTAATGGAGAAGCAGCTTTGGATGCCAACTGGCTTTTCTACAATTATATGGGGATTTGGGGAGATTCCGCTTGGTATACCCAGGATGCATTGAATAATGACATAGTGTTGATGGCCAAGCATAAGCAGGGCTGTCAGTTCTTGCAGAACATTTTGATTGGGAAGGACCCATGCGGTACCAAGATAATATTTGAAGGAGTTTTGGAGTGCATTGTTGATCTCATGTCACATCCGTCCGGCAATTATATTTTCCAGAGGCTAGTGGAAGTATGCAGCATTGACCAGTTACAAGAAATTGTGCTCAGAATTACCAGAGAAAGAGGTGCACTCATACATGCTGCAGTCGATCATTTTGGGTAAGAACTTAATCTTGTAGTGTTTTCTGTGCTTGTGCTCATAATATTCTGCTCAATCTGATGGTTTATTGTGTTTGATCAGAACCCGTTCTGTTCAGAAACTCGTAAAGATGACCAAAAAGTTACCGTTGATCACGTATGTTATATCAGCTCTAGCTCCAGGAATACTAGCTTTGATGCTCAACCAAACGGGAAGCCATGTGATCCGTCATTGTTTAGTTCACCTGGATAGTCAGCAAAACAGAGTAAATCTTCTTTTCTTCATTACACATCTGCTTCAAATTTCTCTCTAATTGTCATTGATATTTATAAGAATTAGACTACTAATAAGATTCATGACCTCCTGCTGCTGATCCTTAGTTTGTGTGTGTAAATATCTCACATGCAAACAAATATCAATTTATTATAGATTCTATATAGCCCCCATCAGCTATTCACTGCAAATTTATAACAACATAGTTTATTTCATTTCATGGCAGGTCATATTCGAGGTTGCAGTGAAGTATTGTTTGAGACTGGCCACACATGAACAAGGATGCGTCTCCCTGAACAATTGCATAGACTGCATTAAGGATCCCCATAGAAAACAACTCATAAACATGATCTCAGTGAATGCTGTGCAACTTTCACAGGATCCTTTTGGGTATTCCATCATATTTCCCTAACCCATAAAGAAATATGTTTGATTCCTTAAAGCTCATTTTGTTTGCAGTACAAATTTCATTTGCATTGACATAAATGCATGAGAAGAGTGCAAATCATAATAACAAACAAATAGATGCAAAACTGAAGCATGTGCAAAATTTGTATTCGGTCCAAATTTGCAATGCAAACAAACAGAGCCTAAAGAACTTTCCTTCAACTTTCTGTTTCTCTTATTTTCTATCAAACCGAGCACAACAGAGAATGGATATGAAGAAAAAGAAAAACTCAATTTCCATCTTAGTTGAAGATGCCAACTGCCTTGCTTGTAAAATCTCCATTTGGTTGTAGTGGAGGCTTGTAATCAGTTCCCACCTTCATCAGGTTGGGGCTTTCAGGTGAGTTCACATCTGCTGCAACCATCAACCCTCCAATGAATCATGAACATGCCAGCAATGGAAATAAATTTATTGGGGGCCTTAAGAGAGTGCTATGACCATGGTTGCCAGGGTATATGCTCTCGGTTGGGCTTATTCACTCATCTAAGTTTGTGGTTTCCTGCAGGAACTATGTTGTCCAGCGTGTCCTAGCACTCCAAAACCCAGAATTTACTAAGATTATATGCTATCAACTTCAAGGCTATTATGTGCTTCTCTCAATGCAGAAATGTGGGAGCCATGTTGTAGAGAAATGCTTAAAATCTCCTTGGATATCAAATATTGTCAATGAGTTTCTAGCCAATGACAAACTAGTCCAGCTTGCTCGGGATCCATTTGGAAACTATGTCATACAAACAGCACTCAAGTACACAAAGGTTTTTTTTTTTTGTTTAATATTTATCTGTTTATCTGTTTTTGCTTGATATTATAGTTATCCCACAGTTTGAACAAGACCTGATTGATTTGGTGCCCAGCATTCAAAATAAACCTGGTTAATTGAATATCAGTCATTTGAGGGATGGATTCTTCTATGGAATTCAATTTGACCAATGATCCAGATGAATGTGAGAAATCAGATGATATGATCATGCATTCATCTTGAGTTGTTTACCCACCACAAAGAACTCCTGCCTGGGACCCTGCCACCTACATATAAATTTGTTTCGATTAAATTTTGAATTTCCCCGTTCAGTATAAAATTACATTAACTGCATGCTGGTCTAAAATAACTTTTTTTTCTCATCATTTGGTCAGGTTATGCACTATGGCCTGTATCAGCTTCTGGTGATTGTACTCCAACCTCATCTGTCGGATCTCCAGTACCATCCAAATGGAAGGAACATATTCAAGTTTATCAATGGTAGCATTTAAGTTAAATACTGGACAGTATAACCTTGGATGGAGACAAGTTCTATCAAAAACATGTTGCAAAATCTTGTTCGTTTTTTTCTTGGCTGGGAGGTTTTTTTTTTTTGTTATTTGAATGAACACTGTGTCTACTGTCTGTAGTTTAGGGTATTTGGAAGGGGGGGGGGAGCGCGTTATGCTTCAGTTCATTGGAGTTTGCAGAGAATCAACTCTGTATGTAGATGTACACTATGGCTTTCAACTCTTTGTTTGTTCCTACCTAGTATGTTTCTTTATTATAATACAGAGCTGTCTGATCCTCTTCTTTGTACATTATTTTGCTCTGAGGTTAATTTGTAGTTGCAGTGCTTTCCACTTTTTCAACTTTTCATATTCTACTTTGTTGAAGAAATTTATTGTCCAAGCTTGTAAGCTCAGATGCAACCTTATAAGTTTCCATGATATGATTTTGAGGTCGTATAAAATCGCAAGGCTGCGTTTGAAAACGATGCAAATGGAGTGTAAATCCCGGTTCAGGGTAATTTTGCACTCTATTTCACTTCTGCCTGTGTTTGGCAACATTACATTTATGCATTGACAAATGATAGACCAATGCATATTTACATTGATAATAAGATGTAAAAGTACATCAATAAAAAAGAAGCAAATTTGCAATCAAGTGGGCTTTTGAATTTTGATAAAAAAAAGCATATGCTTTTTTGAAATTCATGTTTGCATCTATTGCCATGTGGATTGGTCGAGGGCAACGAGGTAAATTCACTCTTCAGGTTTCAAGTGTTAGCCGAGGACCTCGGGGCCTCGAAAGAAATTGACTGAAGCCGAGAACCGCAGGTCGAGGTGAAGTATTCCTTTCGAGGACTATGGTAGCCGAGGACTGCAAGTCGAGGCGAAGTCCCTGGTGATCAAAGATACTACAAGACAAGGAGTGTCAGAGGCCTCGAGGTGGATACCCGAGGTAGAGGCTCCGATGCTCAAGTTAGTACGAGGTGTAAAGCAGGGGAGAGTGCAAAAGAGCTCCTAGAGAGAGTCCTCGGATGCACCAGATCTCCCTAAATTAATGCTAGGTAGACAATATAGGTGCAGGAAGTAAATGAGTGAGTGATCTTGCAGTTACTCCATTCCAGCCCCTTTTAAGGGGTAGTTACTTCTTTTTTATACTTGAGCGTGCTAGGGGTAGGTGAAGATGAACGCCCCGGATGAGGGCCATACGAAGTCAGGCTGTAGACCCTGGCGGGTATGCCAGATAGCTATGTGATTGGTTTCGTACGGAGGCAACAGGGCTCCCTAATTGTTGTTGACGCTAGCAGGCGTTAGTGGGCTAGGCATCCCATTCCTATATGGGTTGGGC
This sequence comes from Nelumbo nucifera, assembly GCF_000365185.1. The sequence goes on along the minus strand of NW_010729119.1, from coordinate 3,787,348 downwards.
CAAGCTAACCCACATCACTTGCCCCCCACTCCCGAGATCGAGGTGAGGCCTCGGCTTTTTCCCGTAATGAGGGTAGTAATCGAAGTAAGGCTTCGGCTTCGGTCATTGGGAGTAGTGGTTGTTATGCCTTCGGATTCGTCAGCCGAGAGATGTCCTACAGTGGCATCATTTTCGTTGTTCGTGTCGTCCCTCTTTAGTTCGGAAGCGCGAGTGATGTGGATGCCTYGGCTTGGCGGGGGTGTCCCGTATCACGCACAGGCAGGTAACATTAGCGGGGCTACCGTGCAAGGGACGACCATCCCAGGAGTCCAGTGTTTGCCGGGTTGAACAGTCCACCCGGTGGTCCATGATGAGTGGGCCTTTTTGGTTCGCTTGGCAAGTTACCGCGGGCGATCTTCGCAGTCCACCCGACGTTGTTTTGCCTTCCAAGAGCATGTGCTAGGAGGTGTAGTGAGACTGGTTCGTAGGAGCGGGGTGCTCCCGCATCCGTTGGATCTGCGTCGATCTAAACTATTGCTTTGGGCATCGTTTCGTCTCCCGAGGGCATGTGCCAAGGTGTGGTGGGACAGATTCACAGGAGCGGAGAGCTCCCGCATCCGTTGGATCTGCGTCGATCTGAACCGTTGCTTTGGGCGTCATTTCGTCTTCCAAGGGCTTGCGCTAGGTGGTGCGTCACAGTTGGATGGTGGAAGCGGATTTGTTTCAGCCGTCGGATTTGGAGAAATCCAGGTCATTCATTTTCTTTTAAATAGGGGCCCTAGTAGTGATTTTCTTCTCCATTTGAACTTAGACGCCCTTGCTCTCGAGTGAACGCAACTCCCCAACTCTCAACTCTCCAGAACTTTTCTACTTCTTCCATTCTTCGGGACATTTCGCCCTCTCTTAGGTAATTAGAACATGTCATTTTCAAACTTTGGTCCTGAGTGCCATGAATTCCCGAACATCTCGATAGGGATCTCTCCTGCAACCCCCTATCCCCTGCCTTCTCTAGGTTCTTTAGTCGTAGCCCCCCTTTGATGGGAGGTGACCATTTTGAGGGAGAGGTTAACCTCAGGGGGTGTCGAGGGAAATCCCCAGGGAAAGGACTCTCCCCATGAAAGCATCGCCTCGGTGTCGCCAAGGGAACCCGAGGGGTCTTCTCTCTCCGAGGATGATGCCGTGGAACTCGTCGCCGGACCAGTGGGAGGGAGTGCTATCCGAAGGGTGGCTGACACTGATGTCCCACGTTCGGAGTTTGACAGCTCCTTAGACGTGTGCCAAGTCAAATCCTTGGCGAAGAGGTTCCACATACCCCGGTCTTATAACTTGGGGGTCCCCGACGTAGGCGATAGGCCGTGGGCCCCCGAGGAGGGGAAATTTGTATCTACCAGCATTTTTTAGAGTCTGGCCTTAGGTTTCCCCTCCCAACCTTAATCTCTAAACTACTGGAGTGGTACGGCATCACTATTAGCTAGCTCGTACCCAACGCCCTCAGGACCATCGTGGCAATGATGGTGTGGGCTCGGCTCAGGGGCGTGGAGCTGACGTTGAGACTGTTCTGTGCCATGTTCATGCCGAGGAAGCATGGTTCTGAGGCCAACATGTATTACTTCCACTCGAGGAGGGGGAAGCCAGTGCATAACCCCTTGTCCATTCATAGGTGGAAGGACAAGTTCTTCTACATCTTCTGCCCCGAGGGCTAGCGTTTCAGGTCCGACTGGGGGGAAGCCTACATCATCGTCGAGAGATGTCCCCCACCACTCCGAGACAAAGAGGCTGCAACTGTAGCTCACCTGCTTGTGATGGGGACATTCCAGGCGAAGCCGTTGGTGGAGGAGGAGGTCCCCCTAGTCTTCGCTAGGATTAGCCCAGCCCCCCTCGGTAGGAGAGGTTCTGTGGTTAGTGCATCTTCCATGTTCTTTTCTTTTTCGCTAATGTGCTAACTACTTTCCTTTGTTGTTTCACAGAAGTGCCAATGGATTCCAAGGAACGTTTGTTGGCAAAGGCCTGGGGAGAGCAGGCTGGGAAGAAAGTCATAGGACAAACGCTAAAGAGGCCCGACGATGAAGCTGCCCCTGCCGTGGCACCAAAGAGGACCGTTGAGGCTGAAGAAGCCCACCACCGGGGGAGAGGCACTGAAGAGTCCTCTGAAGGGGCCTGAGGCGGGTAGGAAGAGGCCCGCTGCTAACATGCCGAGAGAGGAGTCCCCGTAGAAGCTTGCCAACACGAATAGGCAGGCCGAGGAGGTGGTGCGGAGGTCCACACTTGGGGAGTGCCCATCCGGGCCTTCGTCAGCCCCTCCATCAGTACAAGTTGTCTCTGAGAGGACCGAAGGGGATGGTAAGACCTTCCACCCCCAATTGCAGCTCCGAGAGGGGGGCTCCATTCGTGACGAGGGGGTCAGTAGGAGCTGGTTAGCATATCCATCCTGCCGAGGGATCGCTACCGCCTTCTACAAAGCGACCCCAAGTCCATTTACGATGAGGGCTTGTACCATTTGGCCAAGGTAAGACGGTCTTCCATATTTCATCATGTATATATTTTTATTTTTTATTTTTGCTGATCGGTTTTGTGGCAGGCCTGTCTGCACTTTGTCGGTTTGGGGGACCAAACAAGACTGGCCATGGGTCGTGTCGACAAGGCAGAGAAGGAGAAGGCCGCGAAGGTGAAGCTCTAGAGGGAAGGGAGAAGCTCCAGAAGGCAACCGCCGCTGCCAAGGATAAGCACCAGAAATTTCGAAAAGCGCTTCTGGAAAAACAATCGCTTCAGGAGCGCCTTGAGGCTTAGCTGAAGGAGGCACGTCAAGGGCTCTCCAAAGAGCAAATGGAGCGGGTGCAACTGGAAAGCATTGTCATAGAAATGGAGAGACGAGCTGTCGAGGCCGAAAAGAAGGCTGCCAAGGTGGAGGCGAGGAGGTGTACAAGAAGCCTTCCGACTACCTGGATGCGTTGGCGGAGTATGCTTCATCGTCCTACCTCGACGGTATTGAAGATACCAAGAAGGCACTCCTACTGGTGTTGACAGATTTTGATGTCGAGAGATTGCAAGTGATCCTTGATGCTCTTGCCGAGGCTTACCCAACCGAAGAAGTTGTTCCCCCTCCTGCCAATGACGAGGCGCAGGCGTAGACTTCCCCCCCCCCCCTTTTTTATTGTTGTAATACTTGCCATTTGTTTTGTTTTGTTTTTTTGAAGGCAATACAAAATTTTTGTAAAGGCTATACAAGACCAACACTGAATAGTGAATGAAGCCATTTTTTGTGTGTACTGTGTTTCGTGCATGTTGTCTCTTCCCTTTTCTCTTTCTCTCTCTCTTTTTTTTTTGTGAGAGGTCTTTGCCCCTCCGAAAGGTTGAAACCACGATACACAAGGCACACACGATTCACTCGTAGTATTTGTTTATTTGCACGCTCATCTCGGCTTGTCGGGATATTGGGAGCCGAGGTGGAGTCATACATCCGAAGCAGGGCTCGCCTGGCTTCCAAATCCCGTGCTATCCCAAGCAAGGCCAAAGAGACATGGCACCCTAACTGAAGTCTAGGGCCGAAGTATACCGCCGAGGTACTTGGGTGGATGAAGAGCCACAGCGGAGTAGCACCATCGGGGTGCAGCTCCCCTGACTCATTCTTACCAAGTGTTTTCTCAGGGGAGGCCAAGGCTTCCCACCGGCAAAGCCGAGGGCTCTGTCTCGTTATTTTCTTTGCGCTAAGTGTAGATAGCTGAGGGGGTCACCACGCTCTGAGGTGACGAGGTGACTTGGTGAGGTGAAGAGGAACTTTGCTTCATTCATTCATTCATTACTTTCATCAAAAAATTACATTCATCTGAAGTACATCTGGAGGTTCTCCGAGTTCCACGTCCGAGGGATGGGTCTTCCATCTAAGTTTTCCAGCCGAAATGTGTCGGGGCCGAGAGCTTGCTTAATCCAGTTGGGGCCCATCTTCCCTTCTCCAGGTTCAGGAACCATGACCTTCCTGAGGACAAGGTCTCCCTCTCTGTAGTGCCTTTCTTTCACTCTGCAGTTGTAGTAGAAGGCCACTCGCTACTGATAGGCAGTCATCCTAATCTGTGCTTGTTCTAGGGTTTCTTCCAGTAGGTCTAAGTTTGCTCTGAGCGCCTCGTCATTCTTGGCCTCAATAGACCCTTGGTTCTGAAGTGCTGGTTGGCCAATCTCCGTTGGGATCATTGCTTCTGTGCCGTAGGTCAGGCCAAAAGGGGTTTTTCTCGTCGCTAACCGAGGTGTGGTTCGATACGCATAGAGAACGTTGTGTAGTTCATCGGCCCACAAGCCTTTAGCTCTATCCAACCTGGTCTTTAGCCCGTCTAGGATGGTTTCATTCGTGACCCCAGTCAGGCTGTTCGTCTGTGGGTAGCCTACCAAGGTGTACTGTTGCCTGATGCCTGATGCCGAGGGAGGGTCGTTCGTGACCTTGGCCAAGCCGTTCGTTCATGACCAACATGTGGGGGAAGCCGAAGCGGCAAATAATGTTCTTCCAAAAGAAGTTTTGAATTGCCCGCGTAATGATAGTGGCTAGGGGTTCCGCCTCTACCCACTTAGTGAAGTAATCCACAGCTACGACGAGGTACTTCCTGCCTCCCGTTTCCTGAGGAAAGGGGCCAAGGAGGTCCATTCCCCACTTGGCAAAGGGCCAGGGGTTGCTGAGGGCCGAAAGGGTGGTGGCTAATTGATGGCAGAGGTTAGCATGTCTCTGACACTGGTCGTGCTTCCTCTGACTCATCTTCACGAGGCCGGTCGAGGGGCCTGCTGAAAGTGCTTTCTGCTACGAAGTCAGCCAAGGCTTGTATGTCAAACTCTGATAGTTCTATCGTCCAGTTAATTAGGTGTCCCAAAGTCTCTGGCTTGGCGAGGACGTTCCTAAGGGGCTGATTTGTTAGGACCTATGGAGTGGGCTTGGAAATACGGCTTGAGCTTTCTGGCCGAGGTGATGAGAGTGTAAGCTAGCTTTTCCACTTCAAGGTACCTGGTCTCAACGTCGTAGAGGACCTTGCTGACATAGTACACAGGTCTCTGGACTCCGTCATCTTTCACCAAATCGAACTAACGGCCTCGTCTCCGGCTAATAGGTACAAATATAGGGTTTCCCCTAATATTGGCTGAGCGAGGAGCGGGAGTGAGGCGAGGTATACCTTCAGCTCATCGAAGGCACAGTGGCACTCCTCCGTCCACTGAAAATCTTTTAGCTTCTTGATGGTGCGAAAGAAGGGAAGGCAGCGTTCTGCCAATTTCGACATGAAACAGTTGAGGCCGGCTATCCTGCCGGTGAGTCTTTGAGTTTCCTTTACTGACCGAGGGGGTGTCATGTCTAGTATGGCCTGTACCTTGTTTGGGTTGGCTTCAATGCCTCTTTGAGTGATGACATAGCTTAAGAATTTTCTCGAGGTAACCCCGAAGGCACACTTGTTCGGGTTGAGCTTCATGTTGAATTTACACAGAGTATCAAAGGTCTTGACCAGGTCTAAGGTGTGCGCTTCGGCCTTCAGGCTCTTCACCACCATGTCGTCCACGTAGGCCTCGACGTTCCTCCCCATCTGATTCTTGAAAACCTTGTTGACAAGGCGCTGGTAAGTTTCCCCTGCAATCTTAAGGCCGAACTGCATTACCTTGTAGCAATACGTTCCGTGCTCAGTGATGAAAGATGTCTTCTCCTCGTCGTCGGGGTGCATCTGGATCTGGTTGTACCCAGAGAAGTTATCCATGAAGCTGAGTAGTTCATACCCTATGGTGGCGTTGACGAGGTGGTCTATCCTTGGCAAAGGAAAACTATCCTTTGGGCAGGCTCGACTAAGGTCTGTGAAGTCAATACAGATCCGCCATTTCCCATTAGCTTTCCTTACCAAAACCACATTATACAGCCAGTTGGGGTAATGTACCTCACAGATGAAGCCGGCGTCGAGTAGCTTATCAACTTCCTCTCCTATAGCCTTCCATCATTCCGGTGCAAAGTTCCTCTTCTTTTTCCGAATTGGCTTAGAGCTCGGGTCCACACTCAGCCTATGAGTAATGACCGAGGGGTCAATTCCGAGCATGTCAACAGCGGACCAAGCAAAGACGTCGGTGTTAGTTATGAGGAAGCTTACCAGTTTAGATAGGCGTTTAGGGGGGAGGTTGGACCCAACACGGACTGTCCTTTCTGGGGCTGACTCATCCAGGAGAACTGAGATGAGGTTCTTGGCTGGTTGGCCTTAGATCACTGGTTCTTCTCGGGGGTTGAGGCCTTCTAGTGATAAGGCCTCCTTATTCTTTCCTGTTAGCGCCGCCACGTAGCTTGGCAGGTGATCTGTTGGTTCCCACGAACAACTCCAACGCCGTGCTCGGTGGGAAACTTAAGGGCCAGGTGATAAGAGGACATCGCTGCCCCTAGTGCATGAAGGGTTGGTCTTCCCATTATCGCGTCGTAGGGAGAAGCAACCTTCACCACTAGGAACTCATGCATCCAAGTCACCTGGTGTGACGTTGTCCCTACCATGATGGGTAGGGTAATTTTTCCTTCAGGCCTGGTGACATTGCCGGAGAAGCCAACGAGGGGAGCATCGACTAGCTAGAGTCACTCTGACACGAGCTTCATTCTCTCATAGGTGTCGTAAAAAAGGATATCGGTTGACGAGCCACTATCCACTAAGATCTTCTTCACCATAAAATTGGAGATGATGGCTACGATCACGAGGGCGTCGTCGTGGGGGACAGTAACCCCCTCTAAGTCCTTGTTGGTGAAGACGAGGGCATGTGGACAGCTGGATGTTGAGCTGCCTGGCGTAGGCTTTTCAAGCCAAGGCCAAGGCTCCACCCGAGGCCATGCCCCCGGTGATGATGTCGATGACTCCTACCACTTGTTGGTGCTACTGCTTCTGTCGGGATGACGAGGCGCTGGCCTCTCCCCCGATGAACTGCTTGAGGTGTCTTCGGCGGATGAGGGACTCTATTTCATTCTTTAAATCGTAGCAGTCCTCGGTGTCATGCCCGGTGCTGCGATGGTACTTGCAGTACTTCGTAGGGTTTCCCTTCTTGGGGTTCTGCTTCAGCTTCGCTAGCCACTTCACAAACTTCTCTTCCCTTATCTGCATCAGTATCTGGGTGCGGGTGGAGTTGAGTGGCATGTAGTCCTTGTAGGCCAAGGCTAGAGCCGATGGCTTCTTGTTGCCTTTGCCGCCATTGTTGTTGGGGTGGCGCTGGTCCCCACCTTTCCTCTTCTTCTCTGGGGATCGTCGTGGCGCTTGGCTGCCCTTTCTTGGTTGTCCCCGGCCGAAGCCTCTTCGGCAACGATGTATTTTTGGGCCTTTTTAAGGAATTCGAGTTTAGTTTTTGGCGGGGTCTTAGCAACCGAGCACTTGAGAGCTGAGCTGGGACGGAGTCCGTTGATAGCTACGTGCATGGAGACCATAGGGTCGAGGTCTCGAACTTCGAGCTCTTCTTTCTTTAAGCGGTTGATGTAACACTACAGGCTTTCACCCGGCTCCTGTTTGAGCAACATCAGAGAGACTACACTCTTCTGGCATCGTCTATTGCTGATGAAGTGGGTGAGGAACAAGGTTATAAATTGCTCCCATGAGCTGATTGATTGAGGAGGAAGGCTGGAGAACTAGCGGCGAGTGGCCCCCCTGAAGGTAGCCTGGAAGGTCTGACACGTCAAGGCATCGGAGTAGCCGTATAGTATCATGAGCGCCCTGAAACCCTCCAAGTGGTCATTGGGGTCAGTGCTTCCGTCGTACGTCTCCAATGCGGGAGCCTTGAAGTGTAGGGGGAGAGGCTCCGAGATGATTTCCAAGGTGAATGCGTCCATGTGGCCAACGGAGTTGTCGTGAATGGTTGAGGGCTCGGCTCGGCTCTCCTTAACCTGGCAGAGCTCGTCCTTGACGGCCCCAATCTCAACTCACAATTTGGCGAGCCCTAGGTCAGCACGGGCATGGGCGTTGCTCCTGTCTTCGCAGACCCAGTGGGTGTCGGCTCAGACTCCTGAATATTYCGAGACAGGGTCACGGGGTCCTCTGCGGGTGCGGTGATCGTTCAAAATGTCCCTAAGATCTGAGACGGGAGGTGGGGTGGGGTGGCATCGGCTCTCGCTTCGGGAGCGAACTCCAGGGCGGCCAAGGTGCCCGCCATCGTCTCAGGGGGCCTCCCTACGGCGGCGGTGGTGCTGCTCCGAAGATTGATGACTGTCTTCGGATTGAGCGGGCCTCCCTACGAGGTGAGATCGAGAGGCGGTTATTGCCCAATTCTGACAGTTCAGCCACCGGATTACCATGGCCGAGAACCGGTGGCTCGATGTTCTCGTGTCGGCCCTAATCTTCTGATACCCCAGCGGGGGGGTCGCCTTGAGAGGGACCTCCTGCTCGGGGGAAAACTTCCTCCATTTGTTGGGTGAGGTGGTCCAAATGATCAAGGATGGCCTGAAATTGCTCGTAAGTGACCAGGTTCTGATTGTTCTGGGCTCTCCTCACCATGACTTTCGAGCTTATGGGGGGTTTGGATTTTGAGTATTATTACTTTTTATCCTAAAGTGGGTGTCGCCTTAGCAACTTTTCCCACAGACGGCGCTAATTGTTGCCGTGCGGATTGGCTGAGGGCAACGAGGTAAATTCACTCTTCAGGTTCCGAGTGTTAGCCGAGGACCTCGGGGCCTCGAAAGAAATTGACTGAAGCCGAGGACCGCAGGCTGATGTGAAGTATTCCTTTCGAGGACTATGGTAGCCGAGGACTACAAGTCGAGGCGAAGTCCCTGGTGACCAAAGATACTGCAAGATAGGGAGTGTTAGAGGCCTCGGGGTGGATACCCGAGGTAGAGGCTCCGATGCTCAAGTTAGTACGAGGTGTAAAGCAGGGGAGAGTGCAAAAGAGCTCCTGGAGAGAGTCCTCGGATGCACTAGATCTCCTTGAATTAATGCTAGGTAGACAATATAGGTGCAGGAAGTAAATGAGTGAGTGATCTTGGAGTTACTCCGTTCTAGCCTCTTTTAAGGGGCAGTTACTTCTTATTTATACTTGAGCGTGCTGGGGGTAGGTGAAGATGAACGCCCCGGATGAGAGCCATACGAGGTCAGGCTGTAGGCTCTGGCGGGTATGCCAGATAGCTATGTGATTGGCTCCGTACGGAGGCAGCAGCCTCCCTAATTGTTGCTGACGCTAATAGGCATTAGTGTTGGGCCAAGCTAAAAGTTTGTTTGTTAAGAAGATAAATTTGTCAGTGTAAAACTAACCCAATTCTGCAATATATATGAACTGTTTTACACTCTACATATTTGCATCGTTGCCAAACGCAGCCTAAAGCTCTAAAGAAACTTGGTGGTGGGAAAAGGTGGGGGGGCTAATTACTTAGATATACCCTGTGGTTTTACTACACTACTTAATACCTAACAACTTAAATATACCTTGTTTACCATCTAGCCGTTAAGATTGACAGAAGAAAATTAAAGGACAAAAATGCCCTTGACCGTTTTTTAAATTTTCAAAGTATGCACTTGTAATTTATTCCTCTCTCTGCTCAGTGATACGTAAATCAAATCAATCAAGGTGATCTAGAGTGTGAACTGGAGTCTGGAGAAGTTATAAAAGTCACCATGAAAAAATCAAACGAAAATGGGGAACCCGATGAATGTCTTAATATCTGTGACATTTCCTCTTCCATAGCTTTTACCTCATTTTTCTTCTCCGTTACTACCTCATCATATTAGAAGTCAATAGCAATGGTAGCACTGCCCCTATCAGGTTCAAAGTATCCATATAGTCCAATATGCCGAATTGGGTGTAGCGGATTTTGTATCAACACACTTTTATTATTTTTTTCAAACATGCTCAGGGGTCGGTTAAAGGCCTGACTACCCCTTGAAGCAGGTCTTACCCCGAAATTCCCTTTATTTCACGGTGACCCACTGATATAATACGTATCGATACTTTAAACCTCATGGTGTTTCCACCATCAAACCTTCTTCAACATTAATCTCCTCTTATGGATTTTCAGCCTCATCCAATCAAGCCATGAATGATAGATTTGTATTGGACTGTTATATCTGTAATGCTTTTGCACTATTGGGGGACATACCATTTTACATGGCACAACTTCTGAAGGTCGACGATAGCGATTTTCCTGAGTCCTGACCTGGGTTTGGAGCATTGAAGAAATGGGAATGGGATACAAGAGAGGACTGAAGGCTCACAGTGCTGTGCAATGAAACGTTTGAAAGTTCGGGTTTGCTGTTTGCTCCTCCCGCGTCTCTCTCTACTCTCGTTTCACTCTTTCAGTCTTCCATTCTTTGTCTATCTCTCTCTTCTCTATTTCTCTTTGTCGGCTGTTTGCTGTTCGTGCTTTGCAATATTGGTTGGTTGGTGTTGAAGGATTCGTAGGATAAAGAGCTATTTTTTCGTCTGGATGGCTGCAAGGAGTGAAATCAGAGTAGGTCGGTCTTTTCACTTGTGGATTCTTCTACCGGTAAGACTCTGAAACTTATTTTTGATAAAACAAAATTCGTGGACCTTGATTCGGGCTGGGAGCTCTATAATCGATTAGAGGGATGCGTAGATTTGTAGAAGATAGTTGAAAATTTGTAGTGACAAGAACAGATTTACATAAACCCTCGGGCTTCCGCTGATTTATCTCTCTTCAAATCAAAAGAAACAAAACCTAGGCCTTAAGATCGTCCTTGTGCTTTCCACTGATCCATCTCTCTACAAATTTCTGCAATGCCAGCCTCACCTCACAAGTCCAAATAGCTAAATCACTTTCCTGATTAGGGTTTGATTATGTTCTGTGGTTTTGTTATTATTTGTGTAATGGATATTCATTCGTAGGGTTTTATTTTTTATTTTTGGTTTTTTGGATGCATAATAGAAATCAACTAACATTTGTTTGAGCAATAGGTAAGTAACAATACATGTATCTTTGCTAGACTAATGTTCTTCTTCATCGGTAATCAAACATGCTTGCATGTTTTATATATTTCCATCATACCACTCTATATGTTCTCTTTCCCAATGTTCTTTCTCAGCTTGCGTTTATAGAAAAAGGCATTGAATCTTTGCTTGCAATCATCCACATAAATTTCCATAAAATTTTCCAAAACTCTCTCACCTAATCTTCTGGACTTGCCTCTTGATTTGACTATTCTATTAGGATTGAGAAGGAATTTTTGTCTCTCAGATTCTGCAAAAGTCATTATTTAATATCTTTGTTATTCAATATCTTCTAGATGACTGAAGAAAAAAAAGGATGAAACGGAAAGTTAGCACAATAATATAGGGCCCTTTTGATAAGTCTTTTTGAGAAGATGTTCTTGTAGCTTTGACAGTCAAAAGACACATTGAGCTTTTGACATAAGATCTGGATAATCCGAAGATCGTTTGACAGATGCGCATCTTTCCGTAAGCCATTTTGGGTCTTTTCACACAAGATTTCGGGTTTTCCGGAAATCAGCCCAAAATGGGCTTCACGCATCTTTTTGGTGTTTCGTCTTTTGGCAGCTAGATATTTTGTGTGCCAAACGGAAATAGACCGATTTTTGTTCTTCCTAACTTGTAAATAGCCAAAAGACCGTGTAGAAAGACGCACCAAATGGGCCCATAATCTTTCATTTAGTTAAAAAGGCAAATATTAATGCTAAAAAATATTTTCTGAGAAGATAAATTTGCTTACAAAAACAAGGGAAGTGGGAGGAGGGAAGGGAAAGACAATTAGGCTGTATTTGGTTTGAAGGAAAATTTGATGGCCCATCAGAATTTTAAATGGGGAGGGAAGTGGGAGGAGGGAGGGAGAAGACAATTAGGTTGTTTTTGGTTTGAAGGAAAAGGTAGGGAATGTTATTATCATAGTAGGAAAAGGTTCCCTACTTTTTCCTTGCAGGTGCAGCAATTGGGTAGTTTTCCTGGCGCATTGATGGGTGGTGACGTGACAGGTCCAAAACATTCATTCCATGATGGTTCCTCTGGCTGAGCGGTGAACCAAACGTATAATTTCCTCCAAATCACCCTCAGACCTTCCATTTACTTTTTGCTAACATATATTAATTAGCTATTAATTTCTTCAACCTTATTAATGGCATTGGTGAAGAAAAAGGACTCTATTAATGAAGTGGCAAAGGGTCATTGGGATAAAACATGCCAAAACAGAGAGAGGGAGCAGGGGCCGGGGGAAACAAGCAACCCATTTCAGGAAGCCACTTCAACTTCCATGTGTGAAATCATGGGGAAGAATGCCTACATGTTTGCATGCTTGACCATGATTTGATACTTTTATCCAAACTTATCTTTTTGCCAATCATCCTTATCCCAATAGAATGGGCAAAGAAAATATTGTAAATGTGACAAAGGAAGGCTTGAGGATCCTTCTCTGATAAGTCTTCAAGATAATGAGGAGACCCTAGGAGATAATGGTTCTAGAATGAGCCTTGGTTCTTGAACCACTCCCAAATCCTTGGTTAATTTCCTAGACCTTTCTAAAGCAGTATTTTTGAACTTAGCATCTGCAGCAAAGCGTCAAGAAGACTTAGTTATGTGGCAATTATTAAATCAATAAAAGGCTTAGAGACACAAGAACCATATGGTATGAGTTTCATAGTATCATGTTCTGTTGGTCTTGCTATATTCTTTCTGAGTTTCATAGCATTTGCAAATCACTTAAATGATCAGCAACTATCTTATCTATCTCTGTTTCTTTTTTCACTTAAAGGGAAACATGAATTTATTGAAGTTAATGGTTCTTCTTAGTTTATTATGTCTTGTTTCCCTTAATATTATTTACTTATATTGATTGTTGTAAATTCATAGGATTAATTATATTCATAAGGCATTCTGCATGGGCTTTGTGACATCTAGATAGCTTTGGAAAAGGATGTAAGCAAGGTTTCAAAAGAACTTCAACTGAACATTTAAACTTGAATCATGCTTTCACAAAGACATGTTTTTCTGAACATTTAAACTTCAAAAGAACTTCAATTGAACATTTAAAGTTGAATCATGCAAGAGACATGTTTTTTTGGACTTCTTGTCTTAGTAACACATAACCACATCACCTGTCCAAATAACAGGTTTAATAATCTGTCCAAGTAACAGGTTCGACAACCTGTTCAACTATAATCTTTCCCAACAATAATTTGTTCAATAACTTGCTGAGAAGATCATCAAAACATGGAATAAATTCATTAAATTGTTCAGCTCTGTGCTGATTGATGCTTGGCAGGCTTAGTTTAGCCAATCAAACATTTTCCTAAGATCTCTGCTGCAACCATCTCATATAAGAAACAATTATCAATGCAAATTCCAATATTTATTTAAGGAGAACATAGAATAAAAAAGGAAAATAAACAAGGATACCTCATTAATGGTGCCATGCCCCCCCCCCNACATATACACACAAAACACAGATAAAATGTTTAAGACTGCTGTCTTAAACATTTTATTAACAGGTTCTCTCGTGTCAAGTGGGACTATCCAATGAGGTATAGTTAAATAGTTTTAAAAACTACAGGGTATATTCAAGTAGAAATGACACTAAGGGATTAAACTTATGAGCCGCATTATAAAACTTTGTAAGAGAATAATTATTCAAGGTTACAACATTAAACGGAACTCGGATTTCCTACTAACTTTAATCTGCTCTCCTCTCTACTAACCCAATTAAAATACGCCACCTGTCCCTACCCATGTTGGAAGAGATTTAACCTTCCAACAACTCACCAAACCTTAACCTCCTTTAAAATAAATCCCTATTTTTTAGTTACCCACATTCCACAAAACATCCCTTTCCCCTTTCTCTCTTGCGCGCCAAGGATGAGTTTCCAGAAATGCAAATTTCAAACCTAAGTTATATAGATTCACCAAATAATGAACATTCATTAGCTTCCAAATTCACATGGTACTATCAATACTCATTGGTTTTATTTATTTGGTAATTTTGTGATCCTTCTTTCCCAGCATTGTGGCTTGACAGAATAAAGTTGTCATTTGCCAATTAAGGAAAGACAGATTGGTTAAAGAGGAAATTTATTATTGGTTTCCCTGAAAGACTTTCAATTGAACCAAAAGGTGTATATTAGCACAAGAAGCAACCTGTTCATCTTTGTTTCAGTTAAGAACATTGAACTTCGTCACTGTTATAGGTTTGAGATGCCTCAAATTAGAACCTCACAGGGCTTGTTTTAAACATTGCACTTCGCATCATCCACAAAGATGAGCCATTCTGGTCTTTTATCATGTTATGTTATCAAATTTATCAGTTTCTGGGTTGAGAAGTGAAAGTAGGGAGTAAATTCCTCAGAAAATCCGGGCCAAATATATTTATATATTGCAGAGGATTCAGTTAGGCATCTGTAATAGTTCCCTGTAGTACATTACCAGAAACTTGGGGAGAATATCAGATTCCAGAATCCAGATCATGTTATTGACAACTAGAAGTTTTAAGATGCAGGATGGTAGATAGCTTGGTCTGAAATTTGCCATTTCTGGAAACTCCTTAGCTCACGAGAGAGAGAGAGAGAGAGAGATGAGTGTTTTGTGGGTGACAGGTGGTGTATTTTAAGTGGGTTAGTAGAGAAGAGAGCAGATTAAAATTAGTAGGAAATCCGATCTGCATTAAACAAGTATATTAGAAAACCAATTTAGCTTTTATGCCAGGAAAATTAGCAATGAAACTTAATTCCATGAGGCATGTACTTCCTTGAGAGTACTTGCAAAATTCATTATTCTCAATCAATTAACTACGATTTTAGCAAATATAATAGCTTTTCATGTCAGTGAATTATATTATTTAGATTTCCTACCAAGTAAAATTGAGAATAAGTTTATCAAAAAGAAAAGTAAAATCGAGAATAAAGAAAACACCTTTCATCTAAACAAACAAATTTTGCATATTGTTTTTGCTTGTTATTCATCACTTTAATACTAAATACCTTTCATCATAAGCAAACAGTTTAAGGGGAAACCTATCTGATATGTGCAAAACCCCTTTCACTACATTGTTGTGGATCTTTTCAGTTTTCAACTTAATTATTAGTTCTTTTTATCCTAAATGCATAAGCTACAGTATTGAAAACGTATCAAAACTGCTTTTCTTCACTTAATATGAAGTGGATTACACACCTTCCATTGGGAATTATCTAATGTTAAACCTATCAAAATGATATTCTTTTTAATTAAACACAATGGTCACTTGGTTCAATGAATATGATGATGGATAACTTAAGGGCGTGGCATTGCTGTATTCCGCTTCAGATAGCATTGGAGCCTCTTTTTCTTTTCTTTCTTTCCTTTTATTTTGATAGATAAGCTGTAAGGCAGTTCAAATTGGACCCATGGAGAAGGTATAGATGAACTACCTTATTGTAAATAAGAAGTACAAAAGCCATTGAAGATACATGCAAGAGCCAGCAGTTACAAAGTAGGGCATTGCTATTCATTAGTTAAAACTTAAAAAAAATAAAAAATAAAAATAAAGAAACAAACCATTTAGCCACTATTTGCACATACATAGGAAAAATCTATGATGCCGAAAAGATAATGCATGTTACCGGAAAGGCCTTCACCAATCCCCCTGTGAATTTTGATGAAAATCTGCCTTATTAGTTATCACTTCTATGATGCCGGCTGATTGGTTACAAGTTTTTCCCGTATCTAGGGGTGGCAATTTTCCCCATCCCCGACGGGTACCCGGGCTCCCCGACCCGATGGGGTCGGGGATGGGAGGTACCTTGGCAGGGTCGAGGTCGGGGTCGGGGATGGGGCTACCCATGAATCCCCGATCGAGGATGGGGACGGGGGACGGGGAATGCAATCCCCGCCTCAACCCGTCCCCGATTAATATTGTATATTATATAAGTATAATAATTATTAATTTATTTATAAAACAGTAAAAACTAAAAGTCTAAAACATAATTCGAAGAAATCAAGAACACTTGAAAAGTTGGAAAACCCTTAACCCTCGACTAAACTAGTTACCAGTCTTCATTCTTTTGTCTTCAACAGAGAAGACTCAAGAGAGGCGACTGAACCGCAAAACCAGTAAACCCTAGCTTCGTCTTCGTCGTCGATTCGTCGACCGCCGACCGCCAACTGCCAACCGCCGTCGCTGACTGTTGCCACTGCCCACTCGCCTGTCGGACATTGAACAGAGGAGAGGCCAGAGAACTGAGGAAGAGACTTTGTCTTCGTCGTCGATTCGTAGACCGCCAACCGTTGTCGCCGTCATCATCGTCATCGCTGTCACCCTTCGGACTCTCTCGCATCAGTCATCATCGACATAAACTCTCCCAAGTCTCAACAGTCCTCTCTCTCTCTTAGTTACGGGGATTCGGGTTTCCAACAGGGAATTCATCCCTGTCGGAATTGGGGATGGAGGGGGGATTCCTTTCCCCGTTGGGGATCGGGGATGGGGATGGGGGGTTATTTGGGGGTCGGGGTCGGGGTCAGGGTCGGGGATGGGGAATGTACTCTCTGCCCCGTTGCCATTCCTACCCGTATCATAGTTAAACTATTTTTTGGAGCATCGTCATAGTCAAACTAATATATATATAACATTTTATTTCTTGTATATATGGCATCATGGGTCAATGGTTTGACCAGTGGCTGGATTGTTTGACTCGTGGCCTRGTTGCCTTTTGGTTTTGTAAACAAGCAACTAAAGGGATTCTCTATAAGCAAAAATTATCCACACAATGTGAAAGTATGAGAATCCCACAATGTATTGGAAACATGATCCCATGAATTTAGCATAAATTTATGAGAGATATTCTTAATGTGTGGCTAGATACTATGTGAACAGAATTTTTACTTACAGGAAATCTGAGCTTTA
>NW_010729119.1:3736647-3762543 GCF_000365185.1 Nelumbo nucifera | reverse complement strand
AAAACTTATCCAGGTAGCTGCATTTACCCAGGTAAGTAACTTATCGAAAAGCGAATGGGGCCTAAGAAACACCGCCAATTCAGCAATTAGGCCTGCGGGCCTGACCTCGGGCCCAAAACACCAAGCCCGATTGTTTGTTGGGCTGGGCTTAGGATTTGTCAAAAAAAACCGACTTGGCCTGACTCATTTATATAATATAAAATATATAATATTTATTATAATATATATATACATTAATAATTTAATATATACATTTTTTATTTTTTCTTTATAATTTCTCTCTCTCTCTCTCTCTTTCTCTCTATTCTGCCGCTTCAACAGCGGCATGAGCTATATACTTCGGGCTCGGGCCCAGGTCCTAGTTTTGGGCTTTTTATGAGGGCTGCGCTCGGGCCCAAGTTGTAGACCCGATGATCGGGCCGGACTCAAACTCGGGCCTTAAAAAAATCTGTTAATGCAGAGTGAAAGCCTGACCATGAACAAGCCTATTACTGACCCAGCTGATTGGATTAGTGATGGTCATAACACAGGTTTGGATCCGGTTTGGATCAACTTTCAATGTCATTTTAGAAAAAAACTTTTAACTTGGTCAACAACCATTGATTGCGTGAGTGATTGAACCATTTATCCATCTAACCCATTCAATGGGTTATTAGGTTTTCTTTTCTTTTTTTCCTTTAGATTTTTTATGTAAATAACATCAGAAATTGACCCATTGACCTGAATGGTTGACGGCTGACCATTAACTATTGACCCAGAGGATAAAACGCTTTGACCATGAAGACCTTAGAAAGTAACACCTTTTTGAGATGCTGAGGTAATGTCTAAACGGTAACAGATCCCATCAAACTTATCGGGAATTCAAGACAATAAACTTCTTTTTTAAGCCTAAAAAGGCACATTAAGGTTATGTTTGGTTTGAAGGAAAAGATAGGGAAATGTGGGGAAATCTATACAATATTTCTAAAGGTTTTCCTATATTTCCCTTCCTTTACCTACTTTTTCCTTTAAACCAAACATAACATAAATTGATAAAATGCTCAGATTACAAACAAGATCAAACAATCAGCACAACGCATGAAACCAGGTCTGAACATGACCCAAGAAATAAACCCAACATCAAGCAATAAATTTCCTTCTCAACCTTCATGGCTTCAATTCACATAAGCCACCAAAACCCTAGGAGAAATATAGTGAAACTAGGGCAATAATAACACTTGAATGGCTTAATCTAAACAAAGAAACAACGATTTAGTTTTACATTAATAAATTTTGTAATCCTGCTAAATGGTTTTGGTTGTAATGGATACAGATATGAATTCCGAGACTAATAGTCTCTCGCCTCTCGTATGTGACCTTGGCATGAGTTTTCCAGCAACTAAAATAGGCTAAAATGATGTTAAAATGAATTGCTGAGTTATGGAAACACTTCTAGTCAGCTTTTAATGTCAAGAAAAATCTAAATCTGTTAAAGCTTAAAGAGTTTTTGCAAATCTCCAGTCTGAACACAATGGAAGAATTTGAAGCTAAAGGCTCAAATAATTGGAGAATTCTGGCGAATGAGATCTTTACATAGGTCAGCAATGCTTCTAAAATCTCCTCTTCCTTCTTTTGGGCTCAAGTTGGATTTTTATTGATAGAGAAAGGAAGAAAACTAGGTTTAAATCTCGCTAATCACAAAGCTTGGTCTTCAAGAGAATGTTTTCATGGAAAAAGGGCAACGATTTTTAAAGGAAAAGCTTTGTAGTCAACCTTTCCTTTTTGATGCAACATTTCTCCTTGATTTGGGGTTGATTTTCATGGGTTTTGTGCATCCAATGAGAGTCTTGGGCATGCCTATCATTTCAGTCTTATATTTGGAGCTTCTAATGGTATAAAACATAAATTTGACTCACCAATAAAAACTATTTTATCTTTCCTTAACTTTAAGTGGGGGTATCTTTGGGTTTTTAAAGTATACTAGGCTCAATTTTATTGGTCCAAGAGTCTTGATAGGTCAAGTATGGGGCTGACATCAACCTCCACCCTCTTGAGGTCTCTAGTTGGGACAAATGAAAGGGCGATTTAATATGGTGCATTGAAATAGAATCTTTCTAGTTTAATGGTCAAATGATGTTTGGATGATGGGATCTATAGTTAGATATGTTATAGTTAATGAAATTTACTAAAACAAAATCTTCGTTTAATAATGGGGTAAACGAAAAGAATTTTGGGATGAAATTTGGTGGGTAAGAATTTTTGAACATCTTGAATCTAGTGAGAAATAAATTTGTGTTTAGAGTAGGGGTGCAAATGGATCAGATCATGATATGATCTTATTTTGCCGAATTCGGATCTCCCCAGTTCAAATCTTTGGATTAAATAATAGGATCCAATAAGAAATCAAATCGGATTCGGATTACCCCTATCTAATCCGAGAAGATCTACTCCAATATATATTTTGTTTATTTATTTATATTACATTTTTGTAAATTTATTATATTATTTATTTTTTTATAAAAAACATGTATATATATGATCACAATAGTTGAAAAGATACTTGTATTTTTTTGTGTTTCTTTATTTAAATTGTTATATTTGACTTTTTCTTTTAATAATTTATTTATTGTTTTAAAATCAAATTGGATTGGATTAGATCCAAAGATCTGACGGTCTCATCAGATTTGAATTCAAATCCACATTTATGAGATCTCTCCCCTTAACAGTATCGGATCGGATTCAGATATACTTTGATTCGAATCCGGTTCAATCCGTTTACATCCCTAGTTCAGAGGTGTGGGTTAGAAGATTTGGTTTATGTCATGGTTTTAACTTATGATTTATCAACAATTGAGGAGGCTTGAAATGGAATCTTGCCTATTTGGAAGGAAATGGGGTAATTTAAGTAGGGATGGCAATTTTCCCCATTTCCCTGATCCCCGTGGGGATCCACCCTGAATGGGGCGGGGATGGGGACGATTTTCCCCCTGCAAGGATGGGGATGGGAAAATTTTCATCCCCGTTAGCGAGGACGGGGAGATCAGATCACTCCCCGCTCGCGGGGACTCCAATCCTCGCCTTGTAGGATCCCCACTAATATATATGTATATATGTATGCATACGTCATATATGTATATATGTACACATACATCTATATATTAATATTTTTAAAAATATGGTTGAATCTGTTTGAATCTTTTCTAATAGGATTGTAAATTTTAATTATTTTATTTTTCTTTTTTTAAATAAAATAAAAAATAAAAACAAAATGGTTAACATTATAAAAAATCACGGGGAATGGGGATCCCCGTAGGGATGGGGACGGGGATTTTCGCGGGGACGGGGATGGGGAGAAGCTCCCTGTCCCTGCCCCTGCCCCGCCCCGCCCCGTCGCCATTCCTAAATTTAAGTTTGAAATTGGATGGGTGGGTCATTTTGATAATTTTAAAGTTAATGAGAGGGATTTGGTTGCTTGGGTTATAATTTTTTGTGTAATTTAATTGTAAGCATCAAATTGGAATCTTTATTGATCACATGGTTGAACAAGGGAATTTGGAGTTGAAATTTGGCATGTGGGCATAGATTTAGATGAAGATTTGGGTGGATAGTTCAAATATGAGAAACTGTTTGTTCATCTTGTTTATCTAGTTTTATTCACTCAAGGCCGTTGGATTGAAATTTTGGCATTTTTAAGGTTGATCATCATATATTTGATATGAATGTGTTGAATTTGATTTTGTGAAGTTAATGTTTTAAATTGCGTAAATTAGGACTATTAGAGAGGAAGTTAGTGTGATGAACGGTGGATCCTTGGAGTTTGATAATGAAATTCAATGTGTAATTAGGTTATAGTTTTCTAAAGCTAGGGATTGTGGTTGTTAGATGTTGATTTCAATGTTCTCGTTTGATGTGTGGATTGTGCCAAAAGAGGAAATTTGGGGTTTTTGTAAGTCTTAAGTTGATGTAGTTATGCTTTTAAGCTTTGGGTATCAAAAGAGGGTATAAGGAGGTGGATTGAAGGGATTAAGCAAAAATTGGGTGCTGACACATGTTGTTGTCCTAGTTGCTACCTATGGTATACAAAATCTATTAGTATTAAGGTTGATTGGTCAAAACTTAGAAGTTGCACTTGACTCCCATATTCTTAATGATAAAACTCTATAATCTTTTTGAAATGATGGATACCCAAGAAAGATACAATGGATAAACTTATTATAACCTTCTTGGAAAATCTACACATGACTAGGCCATTTGATTTTGCTTATTGTTATTGTTATTGTATATTTGCATCTTGTGCATTATTGATTTGTTAGTCACCTAATTCTCATTTATTTTTTTTGCTCTTAAACATGAAATCACTTAATCATTGCAATTAGAACTTTTCACTCATATAAGCTAACTTTTGGTCTTTAAAAAAAGAGAAATTGGTGCATGATGTGTGTGCATGCTACACATTGTTTTTATTGTTTTATACATGGTTTTGATGATAATTTTTAATGGTTTTTACCCTAATTGAGATGAATTTCAGGAAAATAGGAATTTGGGACAATTTAGGGTTAATAGAGCATAAAGACAAGGTGATATGGCGGAAAAGGGAGCACTTCAGCCCAACAAGAAGAGAGGCCCAGCCGAAGCCTTATGGGAGGCTCCAAGAGGCGGCTGACTTTAGCAGAGTTTGAAGGGGAGTAGGACTCTCAACCAAAAGCTGTAAGAAAGAGTATAAAAGAAAAAGAAAAAGGAGAAATTAGGGTTCGACCCCTTGACACAAGAACAGAAAAGAGAAGTGCTAGGAGAAGGATCACAAGGCTGCCGAAGGAGAATTGAAAGGAGATCGAAGATTGATGCAAAACTTCTGAGTTGTCTTCTTCTTTAATTCAGCATTTCGGTAACCTAGGTTCAACTAGGGTTTTTCTTTGTTTGAATCTTTCTTTCTTTCTACTATGCGAACCATGATTAATGTTAATTCAGATCTGTAATTAATCTTTTAAGCTAATCCGATTGATAGTGATTCAATCTTGGGATTTCTTGATTAGGGTTTTCGATAATAAGAGTAATTTTGGCTGAATTGCTCTTGTTTCTTGGATTACTTAAATCGCTTGAAAAAAGGGTTTAGGAAATCAGATCAACTGATCAAGAAGATGGATTGGATGTATCTTAGAGATAATTTGCATGATTCGTTTGGCATTCATTCATCAAGAATTGACTTCCTTCGATTTCCTTGTCTTTAATGCATCTATAACAATTAAATTCTTGACAGAAATATAAGAGTTGTTGCTCGTAGATAGATGGGTATGTGCTCGAAAGAGGCTGCTCATGCAATTAGGAAATAGCCAACCCATAGCTGAAATCAACTTTAGTTGGATAGCTTAATGATATAATTGTTCGATCGGTTCTGCTAGCATTTTCGTGAAACACTTTCTCTAATTTCTTAAGGTGGTCTAATCCGAGAATACATAGGATAGCTCGTTAATTAGGAAATCAGTCTTTAGATTTCGGGCTGTTAGATAACATAAGGCAGATCTAGTACTAGTAGTTGTTGGATTAATCCTCGTGGGAACGATACTCTATTCATTAGAGTGAAAAACAATTGGATCTTGGTTATTGAAGTGGAAAACACTTGATCTTTCAAATTGATACCAAACTTATTTGGTGGCCTTATGTTTTTGGGTTTTACAAGGCCTTATTATGACTTGTTCTAAGTTTTATTTTTTCTTTTTGAAAGGTAAATACTATATTAACAAACATAAAGGATAATAAAGTCCTCAACCCTAGGTATCACTTCTAGATAATCTGAACTTACAAAAGAAGATGGTGAGTTAGTCTTAGCTAATTGGGATACCGCATGGGCAGTTTTGTTAAATAATCTATTTACATAACAAAAGTTAACTTTATGAAGGTTCCTTAATAACATCCTGGTTTTTGAAAAAAGCCATTGGCAAGACTAGGGAATATCCACATGCTGCATAAAGTTTCTTATAAGTTGTTGTGCATTGGAACATAGACAAACTTCTTCAAAATTCCCGTAAAACCTGCAAAATAGCAAATAGTTCAACTTGAATGACAGAATTAACTTGAGAGGTTCGTCCTCCAATTATTTTCATGTAGGACAAATTTCGTGATAAAATGATGAAGCCATAAGTATATAGGGAGTCTGAAATTTTTCCTACATTTGTAAAAACAATAAAGCCTGTAGTTGACTTATAAGAAGAGAGAATTTACTTTCCCTTAGTTGATTTAAAAGAGATTGAGAGTCATTAAGGCAAGCCATGGAGAGGTGGAAAGAGTGATTGACCATATGAGCAATTGAAAAGCTAAGATTTGTTTATTTTGAAAGGATTGTTCATTTCAAGCATACCAAATGTAATAATAGGCCATGGCAATCCAACCCAACACATGCATAAAAAGAGATTGATCAGGGATTAAATTATGCAAAATTTGAATACCCAAAGTTCAAGAATTTTGAAAAATATGTTGCAATTGAAGAGTCCAAGGATTGGCAAAGAGAACTGCTTGGGCAAATTGGCAATTAAGAAATAGATGATTTGAGGATTCTATTTCAAATTTGCAAAATACACAAAGTTTTTGATGATCTTCTAAGCAAAGGAGTTCTTTTACTGGGATGAAGTTGTTAATGATTCTCCATAAAATTAATTGGAAATGGGAAGGGATAGATAATTTCCATATTTTTGCGAGACAAAATTTTAATTCAAGAGTGATATTCGGAAGAAATATTTGCATTTCATTCTTTCATTCTTATAATTTTCCTTGATCGAATATTTTCCAGACCTATGGTTTTGCCAAATCTAGGAAAGATCATTGTTAGCAGGAAAGATAGGGGTTCCTAGAATTTTGGTAGCCTCTGGGAGGAAATAAAGAATAAATAAGGTTCTCATTCCAAGTCCTAAAAGGAGAGGAAGATGATTTTGCAGAAAAAATGGCAAGGTTCTTTGCAAACGCCTAGAGAAGACAGATCCCCTTTCTTGTAGAAGCCTCCAAAGGAAAACTCCCTGAAGATCAATGTGGATGGCTGTTTTGTGAAAGTGGGTCAAGCTGGTTTTGGCGCTATCAACAGAGATCATCTAGGATGCTATGAAGCTGTTGGTTTTGGGCCTGCTTCAGCTCAGTCACCTCTACAAGCTGAAGCTTTTGCTTGCCTCCAAGGCACTAACCTCGCAAAGAAGTATTGCAGGGGTCCTTTTGTGCTCGAAAGTGATAGCAAGATTCTGATGCAAGCATTAGCCTCAAAGAACCCAATTGGAGCTCATGATGCTTTCTTTTTTTGTAAAGATATTTTAGATTCTAGTAAGGACATGGATATTTCCTTCGCTTTCTCAGGCAGGGAAAGCAATGTGCTAGCTCATAGCCTAGCGAAAAAAGGCCTTTCGAACTCGGGTGTTCATATTGAAGCAATGCCTTTGTGGCTTGCAAATTGGGTGAATTTTCACCCTGATCTAATCTTCATTTTGTGAATATAATCTATGCTTACCAAAAAAAAAAATTCCAAGTTCCTCACAAAAGAAGGTTGGAAATATTTAAATTCAATAGGTGGGGAGCTAAGGGGAGAGAAACCCAAGAGAATTTAGATTCTGATTGGATCCAAGGGATTTGAGAAATCAGGAAAGACGAGTCTTCATTTACCAAATGCCCACATTCAAAAGCTAATTCAATTAATTTTGGACAAATAGCTTTCTAGTAAATAGAGCTTGAATCCGTAGAAGAATAAGGAAAGGAAGTATGATTTTTGAGATATTTGGACTTCCAAATATGAGCCCAAAGTTTATGTTGTTCATTTAGAAATTTCTAGGCAACTTTCTTAAGTAGACTTTGATTTACTAGATTTAATTTCTTAAATCCAAGGCCTTCATGAGATTGAGGCAGGGTTGGAGTGTTCTAGGAGCACCAATAGTAAGGATGCTTACACTCAATGGTTCTTGATTGTTTTTTCCATACACTCAATGGTTTTTTGAGGGAACTTAACTAAGGTCATTGCATGAAGAGGGATGGCCTGGAGAATAGATTGAATTAAGATTCTCTAACCAGCTTGGCTGATTTCCGAAGCCCTCCAATTATTTAATTTGGCTTTGAGATTTTCTAGAATATAGTTCAAGTTAACATGCTTATTCCTGGACCAAAAAAGGGGAAGACCCAGATATTTAGAATTTTTATTAATAGGTCCAATATTAATTTGCTTTCTGATCATACGTTGTAACCTTAGATGAATATTTTTACTACAATAAACCTTAGATTTCTTCAAATTAATTAGTTGACTAGAGGCGTCCTAAAAATCCATTAGAATTTGTTTGAGGTTTGCAATTTCATCTCTATGGGCTCTCAGAAAAATCATCACATCATTAGCAACGAAAAGGTGGGAAATTTTTGGAGAAGGAATAAGAGGGATGCCTTGAATTTTCCTATCTTGTTCAACTTTAAAAAGAATTCTAGAAAGACCCTCCATAGCTAAAATAAATAAATAGGGAGATAAAGGATCTCCTTGTTGAAGACCTTGGGATGGGTAGAAATGGCCTTCAAAAGGACCATTAATAAGGACTGAAAAGGAAACAATGGAGATACATTCCTTAATCAGGAGACAGAAGTCCTCGGAAAACCCTAACAAAGGCATGACTTTAAGTAGAAAATTCCATTCTAACCAATCATAGGCTTTTGTCTTATCTAATTTTAGAGCCATATAGCCTATACCTCTTTTTTTGTGTTTAAGGAAATGAAACATTTCCTGAGTAATGATAGAATTATTTGACATTTGACAACCCGGTACAAAATCTACTTGATTGGGAGCGATACACTTGTCCATAATAGTACGAAGATGACTGGTTATTAGCTTAGCTATGACTTTATAGGTTGATTATACCTCTTTTTTGATTGTCACCTATAAAGTCATAGCTAAGCTAATAACCAGTCATCTTCGTACTATTGTGGTTTAGTCTTTTCAGAAGCTTCTTATTTTGGAAAAACTCCTGGGCTATTGAAACTATGGCTGACATCCCATCTGGACCTAGGGATTTGAGACTCCTAATGCTAAAAAGAGCCGATTTCACTTCCTCAGTTGAGGGAGTAGTTAGGAGCATAGAATTATCCTCTTCAGAGACTACTGGGGTTATGACATGTGATAGCTCTTCTAATTTATTAGGCTCTTGGGTGGTATAGAGGGATGTAAAAAATTCTAGAAAAATATGAGCAATTTCATTGTGCGAGGTTTTCTAGTTGTTCTGTTCATCTTTGATGCCCTCAATGTAATTCCATTTCCTCCTAAAGAGAGTACTTTTATGAAAGAAGTTCGCGTTTCTTTCTCCTAGTTGCAGACAAGTTTGGCAAGAGTTCTGTCTCCAATAACTTTCCAATTGCCATTTAGACTGCTCATACTCCAAATACAGGCCACATAGATTTTGGTAAGACTCTGATTGTTCTGCTTGTAAGATTTGCACTTCCAAACATTTGAGTTTATCTTTAGGTTCTACAATGGTTTTCTTCCTCCAACTAATTAAATTCTTCTTTAGATTGTCTAATTTTTTGGTTAACTTGTAAGCCGCATAATCATTGGATTGGAATTTCTAGCCTTCTTCAATAACCTGTTGACAAGAGTTATCCGATAACCACATTTCAAAGAACCTAAAAGGTTTAAGGTTTCGAGTTGGATGATCTAAATTTAGAATGAGGGGATGATGACTAGAACTCCATTTGGTTCCTAAGGAGAGGGTTGCATTAGGAAAAAGGTCAAGCCACTCAGGAGAGGCTATTGCTCTATCAAGAGTTCGTTGAACATGGCTCTTACTTCGTTTATTAGACCAAGAAATTCCACCACCTTAGATATTTAATTCTAATAGATTGTGGTCTAAAATTAGATTTCTATATTGACGAGAAGCCAGGTAAGATATATGATTAGAAGTGGGGGGATCTAAGGCATCCAACGAGGCAACCTCATTAAAATCTCCTATTAATAAGTAGGAGAGAGAAGTGGACTATAACCAATTATTTAAATGTCGCCAAAAGGAATTCCGATGATGTTTAACAGAAGGACCATAAAGAAAATATACTAACCAAGAAATTGAATTGGACTGAATTTCAAGAAAGACATACTTAGCTGACGACAACACAACTGACACTACAAAGCCCGCTTTCCAAAGTACTACTAAACCGCCAGCTCTCCCTTCAGGGGTGATAGTGACATAATTAAGATAACACAACTTAGTAGATAAATTATTAATTTTAGTATCAAGGATTTTTGTCTCACATAGAAAAATGAAATTGAGATTAATTCTATCGACAAAATCCCTCAAGACCTTGAACTGCCTTAGGGTGCCCAGCCCCATGGTAGTTCTAGCTTAAGATTAACATGGATACTGGTGGGGCTGATAAGGGCCAGCCACCTCTGCCCATAGATAAGTAAAGAAACTTGAGAATAAGATAGACTAAAATCTTACCGTATTAATATCTTTTGAATCTCTGTCAGACTCTCTACTGCCTGTAAGATCAATAGGGATGATTCGTTCTACCAGAGAGAACCCTGATGACTCTAGCCTATCGTAAATAGGGAAATCAGGAGAGGAGTGATCTATCTCAAGGTTTGCAGCTAGACTAAAGGTTCCAGGAAAAACCCTTAGGCCTCGTTCGCTTTTCGGTAAGTTACTTACCCGGGTAAATGCAGTTACCTGGGTAAGTTTTTCCTGGGAAGCACTTATCCGGGTAAGTGCATTTACCCATGTTCTTTTATTTCTCATGTAAATAAGGCAATGCCATTTTAGCCATAACAATCCATTATTAAAAAGGGCATTTTTGTCCCATTCAAGTGTTGGCAATTTTCCCCCTAGGTGGGAAAGTTATTTACCCACCTAGGAGATGGGTATCACTTACCCGGGTAAGTGATACCCAGGAAAATAAACTTTCCCTGCCCCACACATAAAACTGAAAAAAAGAACATGGGATTCTTGGTCAATGGGAACCAAAATCTCATTAACCAACTTCCCCCCCTCTCAGAATCCGAAAAAAGAACACTCCCTTAGAGGAACAGACGAAGTGGTCGCTGTTAGAAGACTTGGAGAGATCGAAGTAGTAGTAGTTTGAACAGGAGTGTGAAACTGATTTGAGGGTGGTGAGACYGGGGTTGCTTCCTTCTTTTTGGTTGGTTTGTTTACTTACATATGGGAATGTTTATTCCATTACGAGATAGATGTTAATGGGATTTGGATCATCCTATTACGTGATCCTTGAGCATAAGAATTTGGAATGGTCATTCTTTTTCTTTTATTTTACCTTTTTTTTTGCATTTTATTTTGAGGCCCCGTTCATTTTTTCGGTAAGTTACTTACCCGGGTGAGTGCAGTTACCTAGGTAAGTTTTTCCTAGGAAACACTTACCCAGGTAAGTGCGTTTACCCATGTTTTTTTATTTTTCATGCAAATAAGGCAATGACCATTTTAGCCATAAAAATCCATTACTAAAAAGGGCATTTTTCTCCCATTCAAGTGTGGACAACTTTCCCCTTAGGTGGTAGAGTTATTTACCCACCTAGGAGATGGTTATCACCTACCC
Source organism: Nelumbo nucifera (assembly GCF_000365185.1). The sequence goes on along the minus strand of NW_010729119.1, from coordinate 3,751,020 downwards.
GGGTAAGTGATACCTAAGAAAATAAACTTTCCCTGGTCCCCACACAAATCTAAAAAAAGAACATGGGATTCTTGGTCAATGGGAACCGAAATCCCATTGACCAACTTTCCCCCCTCTAAAAATCTGAAAAAAGAACACCCCCCGAATGCTTATTTGAAATGTGAAAAAGAAAGTCCATGTGATAGTTGCTACAGGATACTTCTTAACAGCACAAATACGTACATAGGAAATTATGCCTTACTGTCCAAGCATTTTCAAGTGCAAATAATTGATTGTTAAAACTATAAGATTAAATAAATCCTTGCGTTTAGCATCTGAGTGCCCGAGTGGTTTTGGAAGATACTAGTTACCAAATTCTAGGACATGATAAATGTTAATAATTCATCTCCGAAAACATACCGTTTACCAAATTCTATATTCTTCAAATTGGATGCATTTTTTGGTCAACTTTTTATTCAAATTTTTGTCCATAGAAAATAAGAGGACATGCCAAAATATGCCTGAATATGCTATTTAACGAACTAATGACAAAACTTGTGAAGGCATTTGATATGCCTAGACCACTTTTGGAGAGTTTGAATAACCACTCTCACCCTACAATAGTATTGCCATTTGAATTATTCATTCCAATAGAAGGAAGAATAACAAAAAACAGATAAATCCTACTTACACCATACACCATGGAGGTGCAATGCTATGAGCCTGAAAATCATCTTCCCAAATATATGCTTCTTGTTAAGCACATATGATACAAGAAACATTGATTGGAATAACCCATTCAACAATTATGTAATAATTGATTGGAATAACCCATTCAAAAAATTTGCATTGCTTTCCCTACATGTATGAAAATGAAATTTAAGATCGATAATTGCTAACAATATTACTAAGGTAGTTTTAGAAAAACTTATGTGGGTTGGCAGGTGCCTCAGAAAGTTTAATCGCTCATTTCTTCCCACACAAATAAAATTTTACTACATTCTTAAATATTGCAAGATGAAGTATATTCACAAGTAGATTGCAAACTCATTCGAGTATACATTACAACAATAACTCCACTCATTCGAGTATCCTAACTTAGGGTTTTTCTTGAAATTGTGTGAAATAAAAAAAAAATCCAAATTTATGAAATTAGGTTTTTTCTTAAAATTTGTATGAAATCAAACAATAACCCAAATTTACCAAGTTATGGTTTTTTCTGGAATAATTATGCAATAAAGTCAATTAATAAAAACCCAAATCTAGATAAGTGTCCAAGAAATTGTGTGAATTCAAAAAATACCCAACTTAGTATTTTTGGTTTAGTCATTTCTGCTATGATGAACAACCATTTAATTATTTCCACTATGAATTCAGAAAATGGCTCTAATAATAAATAAGACAAGTCTTGCACTCGCTTACGTGGCAGAAACACTCCCAAACATATCAAAGCGTTTTTTTTTTTTGTGAAAAATGGGTCTAACAAGCATGGGTGTTTTTTTGAAAATCGATCCCAGAAAACGCTCATGCTTCCAAACACCATCATAGTGACATTGTTATGCTTACACAAAAAATGAGAAGACCCTTTAATAAAGAGGAGAGAAAAAATAAAAATTTGTGATTTTCTATTGGTTATTTGAAGGAGAAGAATAGGAAAAAAGCAATGCCTAGAGGAAGAAGAGAGTATTTTTCGTTGAGGGAGAGGAGAAATTTTTCACAAAAAATAAGGATGAATATACATGTGTTCAAATCCATTTGTTGGCAAAAGATACATGTCACAAAAAGAAAAGCTTCCATTTGGTAGCAAAAATATAGGAATGCAACATATTAAACTATGAAGAAAGAAGCTTGCATACATATTGATCCTTTGAGCGTTGAGGGTTCAGCTGTAATGAGGAAGACTTTGAAAGTAAGAGATAAGAGATGTTAGGCATTTGGACGATATATAAACTAAAAGGGTAAAATGGTCCAAAAAATAATGGGAGGGTAGTTTGGGAATTATAAAATGTTGAACAATCACATGCCGATTACATGAGAATCTTTTCTTAATGGAACCCTAAGGAAGGGGGTCTTTGTTGGAATCTAAATGTTCAATGAGGTCTTTATCACAAATGAAAGTTCGGGGGGGGGGGGGTTGGGGGTAAGTGCCACTACCCCCATAGTACGGGGGCAATCTATATTTTATCCTAAAATATAAAATAATATATATTCATATGGACCAACTCCTTTTACACTAGTGTTTACAACTAAGATTCAAAGTATCGACACGTATTGGCCCATATTGGTTGATAGTATCGTTCCGAGACCCCTCCGATACGCCCCTATAGTGGGTGTATCGAGGGTCTGACCGATTCAGGGGGTGGAGGAGCCCTAAACCACCCACCGAACCGGTTTCAGAAAAAAAAAATAAAAAAAGTAAAAAAAAATAGTATCGATTCGCCTGATACGCCCCTATCGACGTATCGGGCGTATCGATATTTTGAACTTGTTTACAACTTTGTGTTATCCCTACCAACACTAGTGTTTACAAAATTGAACACCTCCTTTTACAATAAATATTACAATGAAAGCACAAGTATAAATCAAATGCCTCTCAAATAGGTAAATATGGCAAATACAAATAAAACTAGCACCGTGAAGACTTGTGGCTTAAATGGGGTGTTACTCTCTTTCAAACTCAAGGGTTTTTTTTCCTCTTTTGTTCACTTCAAGGGTCTCTATAAATGTAAAGAATTCTTTTTATTTTTTTGGAGAAAGCATTTGGTTCATAGAAATATTTTCTCCTTTTGCTTATTCTTTTCCATTCTTGCTTATTCTAAAATATAATTCTAAGAAAAAGTGAACAAGAATGAGAATTGAATCAAACATAGCCTTATTTAACCATATTCCCCATAGAATGGTAGAATACATTTTGTGAGGTACTTATATTTAGATTGCCAAATACATAAAATTTTGGTATTACATGTCAACATCGCAAATGGGATAGATTTGCAAATCCAAGATGGAGGCCAAACATTCAAGAAACTCAAGTTCAAATTAAGTGGGCCTTGGCTAAGCTCAATTCTACAAAATAAAGTCCAAAATCAATGGATTCAAGTGGAACCCACTAAAAGAGTCTCTAAACATCCCGAGTTATCTAGAAAAAAATCAAGATGGTTACTTTCATCTTAATTCTACAAATAAGAAGAAAATCTTATCTTCTAACCACATAAGTCCCACAAGTTGAAGGATATTGGCTGAAACTCAGACAAATAAGTTTTCACCAAGAAGGTTGAGGCTGATTAAGATTCTTTCAATATACCTCTACTAAAAGGTTTTTATTCACAAGGAAATGACGTTTTTTTTTCCACATCACAGGAGATCTTTGGAAGAAGTGAAAGAAAGCTTTAAAAGACCTTCAGAGTTTTCCATCAGTAGAAGCCTTAGAGTTTTCTATTACCATTTTCTCCAACTCATAAGAGATCTCTATCAACAAAAGCTTGAGAGTTATTCACCAACTAAAAAACATCCTTAGTGATTCTCTATAAGAGATCCCTATCGTATAATTGTTAAAAGATCTACAAGCATCAGTTCAAGAGGAAGCTTCATTGACTCTTAGATCATACACACTTTCAAATTCATCAGAAATTAAGCTTCTAAAGCCCTTAGATAGAATAAAGAAGAAAAAAAAAAAGAACCAAAGGTTTTTTCATTGTAAAGAGATTATGTCTTACATATTTGTATCCCAATTTATTTAATATCAAAGATTTGATATTTGTTATCATTGTTTTGTCTTTGAATTTTTAACTAAAAATTTTATGTATACACACATATACACACATGTACTCTTTATCTCAAGCAATTAAAAAAATTACATGGCTTGGTGGTATAATAATTTGGCACAAAGGAAGAGAAAACAACCTTGAGTTGAGATGATTTCTTTGATCAAATTGAAAAACAAAAATACAGGTTGTCTTATTTTCGGTCTACAAGTGTGAATGTGAATTCAGTGCATTGACCCAACCAAAAATTGACCCACTTGTATGATATTTTAAATTGATTTGAAAATCAAACCAAGAGGGACGTAGAAAATGGTTCAATTTGGGTGGGTCGTTGACAATGGCGATTGGCGAAGCCACAGGAAGGCTTCTGTGTTGAAATTTCTTGAGGCACAAGCCGCCGGTCAAATTAGAATTTAGAATGCAAACTCACGCAGCCATTAGCCCATCAGTTTGGATTTTTAGAATAGAAGAATCGAATCCTTCTAGAAACACTTCTCCCCCTCTTTGTTTCTCCAAATCCAAATCAGTTGCTTCTCTCTCTCTCTCCATGTTTGAAAATCTTTTGCCTCGTTTTTGATTTTCTGTTGTTGCTCGCATCATCTCATTACGACCCGCCCTCGTTTCTCGCGTTCTCTGTCCACCTTTTGGCTTTCTCTCTCAGGGTTACAGGTTGCTCCCCTCTTTTCTTCTTACAATCCTTCTTTTGTGTCGCTGCATCTTACAAATCCAGAAAACTAAGACGTTCGGATAGTTGGTTATCTCTATCTCCCTCAGTCTTTATATCTCAGGTACGTTAGTAGTTGGTTCGTCTTTACAACAGGACAAGGAAGCAGTAGAGAAAACAGAATACTTTCCCATGTTCTATTCTATCTTCATTTTACTTTAAGCTGCTCTTGTTTGTTCGTTGTAATTGCAGCCTTGCAGGTGTTGGAGTTGGTGGTTAGTCAGATATTTCCATTATAATTATTAGATCTTTCATGATTTTGAAGTTTGGAGGCTCTTCGCTGCTCGAGAGGCCTTTGGTCTTCGGATCATGGCCTCTGAGCGACCTCTGTTGATCCCTTCTCCCCAAACTCTGAATACCCAGAATCGTCATATCGCAATGTCCACCTTTGCCGATCTAATCAAGTCCACCCCTCGTAATCCAGACCCGTCTACGTCTTCTAGGATGGATCGGTCCGACCTAGTTGAGAATTCTTCCCACGAAGGCGTCTCGGCGCTTAAGTCGTCTTCTGTGCGGAGTATTTCTTCTATTCAGTCAAAAGAATCGGTGACTTTCACTGTGGATAGCTTCCGGGGGTCGGGATCGAAGCCGGTAAGATATGGGTCGGGGAGAACTGAATCTGAAGGGTTTGGTTCGTCCCAGAAGGAAATCAGCGACGAGGATGCGAGGCTGGTTTACATCAATGATCCCTTGAGGACGAACGAGAGGTTTGAATTTGCAGGCAATTCGATCCGAACAGGCAAGTACTCTGTTTTAACCTTCTTGCCCCGCAACCTGTTTGAACAATTCCACAGAGTAGCGTATATATATTTCCTTGTGATTGCAATCCTGAACCAACTCCCTCAGCTCGCGGTGTTCGGTCGGGGAGCTTCGATATTGCCTTTGGCCTTCGTTCTACTGGTTACGGCAGTTAAGGATGCGTACGAGGACTGGAGGCGTCATCGCTCAGACCGAATTGAGAATAATAGATTAGCGTCTGTGCTCGTAAATGGTCAGTTTCAAACCAAAAGATGGGCGGACATCAGGGTTGGGGAGACCTTAATGGTCTCCGCAAATGAAACTCTTCCTTGTGACATGGTATTGCTTTCTACTAGTGATCAAACTGGGGTTGCCTATGTTCAGACACTGAACTTAGATGGAGAATCGAACTTGAAAACACGGTATGCGAAACAGGAGACCCTGTCGAAGATGCCTGAGAAAGAGGGGATCAATGGGCTGATTAAATGTGAGCGCCCCAATAGGAACATATATGGTTTTCATGCAAACATGGAGATTGACGGGAAGCGGCTTTCTTTGGGACCCTCAAACATTATTCTTCGCGGTTGTGAGCTCAAGAACACAGCTTGGGCTGTTGGAGTTGCAGTATACGCTGGCCGTGAGACTAAGGTCATGCTTAACAGCTCTGGAGCTCCTTCTAAGAGGAGCAGACTGGAGACTCGTATGAACCGGGAGATCATTTTGCTCTCGTTTTTTCTGATTACTTTGTGTAGTATAGTCTCTATTTTTGCTGGGATTTGGCTGCGGCACCATCGGGATGAACTGGACACCTCGCCTTATTACAGGAGAAAGGATTACTCCGAGGGAAATATAGAAAATTACAACTACTATGGGTGGGGATGGGAGATATTCTTCACATTCCTCATGTCAGTCATTGTATTCCAGATTATGATCCCTATTTCTCTCTACATTTCAATGGAGTTAGTGCGCCTTGGCCAGGCCTATTTTATGATCCGAGATACAACTTTGTATGATGAGACAACAAATTCGAGGTTCCAGTGCAGGGCTTTGAATATAAATGAAGATTTAGGACAGATAAAATACATCTTTTCAGACAAAACTGGAACACTTACTGAAAACAAGATGGAATTTCGATGTGCCAGCATCTGGGGAGTAGATTATAGTGGTGCTAGAAATCTTATGCCAGGTGAACAAGATGGATACTCTGTCAAAGGTACTACACAATCTTTCGTAGGAAATAAACAACATGGATGTCACCGCAATGTACTCATCCCACCATCCAGGTGGGATTTACATGGCAGGGCCACCATACACAATACCGCCATGAGATAGAATGTGTGTTGCGGTAATATCCACATTGCTTTAGCATTTTCCTCTCTTCTTAATTAATTATTTAGTTTCCCTTGTATGTGACCTATTATACAAAAGAGGAAATTTATGCCTTTTTTTTTCATTTTTGAATTAGTTGATGGGAAGATATGGAGGCCAAAAATGACAGTAAAGGCTGACCCAGAACTCCAATGGTTGCTAAGAAATGGACAGAAAACAGAGGAGGGAAAGCGCGCTTATGATTTCTTCCTTGCATTGGCTGCTTGCAATACAATTGTGCCTCTTGTCACAGAGACATCTGACCCAGCTGTCAGGTTGGTAGATTATCAGGGTGAATCTCCTGATGAACAGGCACTGGTTTATGCTGCTGCCACTTATGGTTTCATGCTTCTAGAACGAACCTCTGGTCACATTATCATTGATGTTAATGGAGAGAGACAGAGGTAATTCTATCTTGCTTTGTTATGCTGCTATGTTTCATTTAATAGCCATTATTCTTCTAGAACTAGATGTGGTTGGTGGTATGGGTTGCATAAAATGGTTGTGGTGTGGCACTATTCCTCAAGGAGGGGTCATGGGAGAACTTTCATAGAAAGAGTGGAAACTAGAGGGGATAGAGAGAGAAGAGTAACAGTAAGAAGAACAAAAACCTATCAAAATAAGGAAGAATAAGGGGAGAGAGAGATTAATGGTGTTGTCACCAAAGGAAAAAAAGAGGGCTCCTCAATGTATGAACTCCAAGAGCTGCAGAAAAGATAAAAAAACCTTCATTCAAATATCATTTCCACTAGTTATAGAGAGACAATAAATTCTAATTCTGTTTCTCTCTAATAAAATAACAAATAAAATATATTTTATCACATTCTTGGAATATTCTCTTTTGGCATCATCCATTCAACTTCCAAGACTGGGCTTAAACATGGTCTGCGCTAGAATACTCATTGGTCATGTGAGTGGACTGGCCCCAAAACTGTAGGCCCATGACCTAAAATAGATGGCTAGGTGGGGCTTGGGGCATTAGGCAAGGCCTACATCAGTTTCTCTTGTCTTTGAAGAACTTGACCCTTTGACTTAAGAGGAGGATAGATATCTTGCTATTGGACTCCAACATGTTTTTCACATGTATTTGCAGTTGTTGTATGCCATCTTTAGAGATCTTTCTATGGGGTATCCCAATAGGGTTCTTAACTGGTGGACCCATTTGTGATGTCATGCAAATGTGCCTTCTTTGAAGGAAGCAACTTGTTTGGACTTTGGAGTACTTTCATGCCAACTTAGGCTTCATTGGCTTGAAGATGAACTCTTTGAGGCCTTGTTGAAAAGTGTAGTTATTTTCATATCTGTTTTCTTGATCAGCAACAGAAAACATAGCTTTTATTAACTTGTCAGTCATATATGTTATCACCATGGTTGTTCAAGAAATATGTTGGTTGCAGTCATCAATTATGATACCCGAATACTGCATGGATACTTCTAGATATACTAAATAGCATTAACACTTGTAAAATGTGTAAAATGGTATGCCTTAACATATTATAACTAAATCCACACATCTCAGAAATTTAATTAAATTTGGCAAGACATAAATCATGAGAAATGACATTTAGCTTCAAAAAAGTAGATACATACTATGTGAGATACCAATAACTGTATCTGTGTCCGAATGGAGAGTTGTATTCCCATTTCTCATATCTATGTTCGTGTCCATATCCATATCTGGGAAACATCAGTCGTTTGTACATAACGCATGTCTATCCCCTTTGGCTCCCTAATCTGGGAAACATGGGCCATTTGTACATAACAGCATGTCTTCTCAATACAACATTATATGGAGAAGGGCTCTTTTCTTTCAACCCAAGTCCTCTGATTCTTGTGTCCATGTTGATGCAACATGCATTTTTGTCAATTGTGTCTAAGTTGGGTCAGTCTTTTTCCTATTAGTCTAATAGTTTGTATGAGTTGCCTTTTCTTGTGGCACAAGCACTTGGGTCACTTGTCATTTCAGTCCTTAAAGCCATTGTTTCCTTGTCAGTTGTTAGAGTTATTGCTCCAAGCTTGTTAGTTATTAGAACTTTGTAAAATAACTTTCTCCAAGCAATAATAGAAGTTTTACTATTTTCATCTTTTGCATATTAATGTATGGGGTTGGTTTAGGACTATCTCATTGTCTGGGTTTTATGGTCTGTCTATCATAGAGAATGGAAAGAAGAGAAAGAAAGAAGCAAGAAGACAGATGTGTGAAAGAGGAGGAAAAGTGATTGTGGCAGGGCCACTCTCTGGTCTTTTATTTAGTGTTATAATAAGAGAAAATTACATTTATGCTCCTTCACCCTGATAACTAAAGAATTATGACACTCCCCTCAAGTTGGGTTATATATATATAGATATATTGTAAAGACATAAGCCACTTGCTTCTTGGAACTAATAAAGGGAATACATATCTTGCCCTTCTCCACATTCTCACAGATAAAGTACTTATCAGCCTAGCTGATAAAAAAAGTACATATCGACCTGCATGGACATCTTCAATAAAGGGTTCATTAGGAGTAGGGGGTATTTTGAGGAATGATGATAGTCATATTGTTGCAATGTTCTCCGGACTGATTGGTATAGGGGACTCACTAAGGCTGAGATTATGGCTGTAATGGAAGGTAAGCAAAGGGAAATGAATATGAATATGAACAAATTAATTATTGAAGGAAATTCAAGACTTTTGATTGGGTGGTACAGAATAGAGAGGTGGCTCTATGGTTTTACAGGAATGAAATCTAGAAATTCAGATGTCTGACTATAGATATGGAGGTGTGATTTCAACAGGTTCAAAGGGCAGAGAACAGCACGACTGATACTTTAGGCTGCATTTGGAAACAATACTAATGTAAAAGTGTACAGCGCAAAAGCAATGTAAAAGGGTTTGTGAGAATGCAAAATCGTTTTATGTTTGCACATATGATTATGCTTATTTTGTTTGGCTCCAAATGGTGCAACTGCATAAAGAGGACACCAAACCAGCCAGCCTCTGATTCCCTTCAATCTCTTCCTCCTCCTCCTCCTCCTCCTCCTTCAAAAATAAACTCCTAAAACTTCTAACAGGTACCATCAAGTTTGATGGTGGTGATTTGAAGATTTCAGTGCTCTACAAGGTTGGATTTGGTTCCTTCAGAGGCCAAAGTAACAGTGGACCTCGAGGTGGAGGATTCTTGTGCCATTTCCGATTGACACACCAATAGTCTATTGCAATGAGATTAGGCCACAAAAGAGAAACAACATAGAACAATAAAAGGCAACCTTTTTTGTGCTCAATAACTTATAACTTTCATCAAGATTAATGAGAATTAAATACAGAAAGAGGGGAGATAAACTCTTTTAACTCTCCCACCACAAGACAAAAATAACAAGCAAATGAGGCCAAAATAAGAATGGCAGTGGGGCAGGGCGGGGACGGGAAGCCATTCCCCATCCCCATCCCTGCCTCAACCCCTATCCCCACCCCCATCCCCATCCCTGCTGGCGGGGACAAGGTTATCCCCATCTCTGTCCCCACAAGGATCCCCATTCCCTGTTTACGGTATCAATCATTTCGTTTTTGTTTTCTATTTCATTTAAGAAATTAAAAATAAAATAGTTAAAATTTATAATCCTATTAAACAAGATCCAAATATATCCAAACATATTCAACCATATTTTTAAAAATATTAAGTCCCTACCAATGAGGATGAAAATTTCCCCATTCCCATCCTCGCCCCGTTCAGGGTGGGTCCTCATGGGGATAATTTTCATCTCTAGCCCTAAACATAAAGTCCTTAGTCACCCCTTGTTTGGCTAACCCATCAGCAAAGGAGTTAGCAGTAGCACTTCTTTTTACCTGGTTCAATTTTACTTCAATATGCTTAGTCAGCCAATTAAATTTCCTCTTCTCATTACTATAATTCTAGAAACCAGTAGAGTCTTCTTTCAGCCAGCTCACCACCAGTTTATCTATGACCAATTTAGTGATGTTCAGCTCTTTAACTCTTTGAACTCCTTCCAAAACAGAAGGAATCTTAGCCTGGAAAAAAAGAGCAATTACAATGCTCTCCTCATTTCTTAGAACATCTTTGATACCTGAGAGACCTAGATTTCCAGTGCTACTTCCATCGAAAATTTAATTTGAAGAAAACACTAGGAGGAGTCCAAGTCAGTAGGGGGATGCCCTTAGCTGCACCACTCTAAAATGAATTACCTCCAGAATATGTTGTAGACTTCTTTCTCTATTTGAAAAAAAACTTTGATTCCTTTCTTCCCAAATAGTCCAACACATGGCAGCCCTGACACATCTCCACACGGTTCTTTTCTTTGGCCAACTGAACAGAAAAGGGGTAAAGAGACTTTTTACATCTAGCAGAGAAGACCATCTATACCCAAACAAAGAAAAACACCACTCCCAAATACAATTAGCTAAAAAGCAGGAAATTAATAAGTGGTAACTAGTCTCACAAATAGTCTTGCAGAGAGCACACTGGTGAGGAGATTAGTAACTATTAGGTCTCTTTCTCTGAAGTAAACTGCAAGTTTTGAATGTTTTCAGGATTTCTTCCCAACAAAAGCTCCCAACCCTAGGTGGAATAGGTTTGCACCAAACTTCCTTAATGGGGAAAGACTGCCCATACATATCAATTGGTTGAGTTAAAGCTTTGGAAAAGGATGCACAAGTGAAAACCCTAAAGGCTGACAGAGTCCAAACCCTGCTATCAGGTTTTGTGGGATCTAAAACAACCTCCTCAAGAATGCTTAAGAGAGTCAGGGTACTATTTACCTATCAGGTTTTGGGGGACCTTGTTTTCCTTGAATTTCCTTATCTAATTTGAATTTGCAAGGATGGAAATTTTTCCTTCAAGGGGGAATCCCCAATCTAGGCTTGCTCCCAGAATTTAATGAGGTTACTAGAGTGCAATTCATACTTGATCCAGGGTAAGACTAGAGGCAAAGAAGCTTGGATAGTTTTCCAAGGAGAAGCTTTGTGCTCCTAACCAAAATTTCAACGTCCCATCCATTATCTGCAAGCCTATGAATACTAATTACTATCTTTGTCCACAAATTTTCTTTTTCCACAATTTTTCTTTTTCTAAGGGAAACCTCCACAGTCACTTCCCCTACAAGGCTGAATTCCTCTTCTGAATTCCTTAGGCCGAGGCCTCTACACTCCTTACATCTGCTAACCAGTTCCCACCTAACCCTATGGTCCTTTTTCTCCTCCCTTGGATCTCACAGAAAGTCTCGTATTAGCTTCTCCAATCTCCTTGATATCCCTTCTGACACTTTAAAAATTGACAGAAAGTAGATTGACAAATTAGCTAGTGTGGATTTAACCAAACTCTTCCCCCAAGATACAAGTAGTTTCTCTTTCAAGATGTTGGTCTCTTTTCAAATCTTTCCACTATCGGGTCCCAAAAATTTCATCTCATTGGGTTATCCCCTAGGGCTACCCTAAATACTTCAAAGGCCAGTTGGATACCACACACCCTAGGATACCTGCATACTCTTCCATCTTCCTCTCCTCTAAATTCAAACCTACTATATAACTTTTATCAAAATTCACCTTTAAATTTGACATTTGGTCAAATTACAATATGTTTTAAATTTCTCATACAACTCAAGTCACCACTTTAACAAAAGAGCACCGTATTATCAACAAATTGTAAGTGGGTCAGTGGTATCCCATCCTTTCCACTCTCCACCCTTTACTAAATTCCTAGAATCTACTCTAGCGATTAACCTTCCCAGAACATCTGCCATCAAAGTAAACAAAAATGGAGAAAAAGGGTCTCCTTGCCTTATTTCCCTCAAGGTCGGGAAAAAATCAGCCATGTCCCATTTACCAAGATGGAGTAATGACAAGCTCTAAAATACTCCATCACCCACTTGTACCATCTGTCTCTAAACCCAAAATTCACCATCACCTAAAATAAGAATGACCAATCCACTTGTACTACTCCTCTCTTTTCAAACTCTTTGAAGGCCTCCACACTTTCATTTGCTATTAATATTTGATCAATAATTTGTCTTCACTCCACAAAGTCTCCTTGATTTGGTGCAATAATAGTAGGTAGGGCTTTCCTAATCCTACGGGCCAACACTTTTGCTAAGATCTTGTACAAACTATTTACTAAGCTAATCATTTTGAAATCTCTTGGATGGACAACATTTGTATTCTTAGGGATCAAAGCCACAAAGGTGGAGTTCAAGATCAGATTAATTATTCTCTTATAAAATTCATCAAAGACCCCCATACTACCAAAATATCCCAACAATCTTGATAAAAGGCCGTTATGAAACCATCTAGCCCAAGATTTTTGATCGGTCCATAGAAAAAGCCTCCTCTTTAATTTCTTCCAATTCAAGCTTTCTTTCTAACCATTCCATAACCTTGGCCACTCCAGACCTTCAATCCACACTCTCTCCTTGAATGGTCTTCTAAAAATTGATTTGAAATGGTTAGCAAAGGCCTCAACAATTTCATTTTGTTGTGTAATAATAGAGCCCTCCACTTTTAGCTTAGAAACAAAGTTTTTCCTTCTCCGATTTGCTAGAGCATGAAAAAAATTTTGTTTTCCTATCACCCTCCCTAATCCATTTCTATATTGATTTTGTCTCCAACTTTTCTCTTCTTTATGCAAAAGATCCTCCAATTGCTTCCTTAAATTCCATCTTTGTCCCATGTTGCCTTCCTCAAGGCTCCCTCTTTCTTCTTTCAGATCTATCTCCTCAATTTGGTCAACAAGATTAGTCTTCCTCTCCTCTAGTCTCCCGAACTCAAGAAAGTTCCACTCCTTAATTCGCTCTTTTAGGTATTGAAGTTTCCTATGGAACCTCACACCTTTCCACTCCATTCTAGGGTTACTCTCCATCCACCACTCCCTTTCTTAATAAAACCCGACTAGCAAAACCACCTGTTTTCAAACTGAAAAAGAGCTGGTCCAGCATTTCTTAGCTCATCCTTACTAATCACTATTGGCCAATGGTGTGATATTACCCTCAAGAGTGCTCTAGACGTCAACCCTCTCCAATGTTGTTTCCAATTTAGTGAGAGAAGGAACCTATCCAATTTGGAGCATATTGGGTTAGCTTGGAGATTGGACCAAGTGAAGTTGCTGTGAAAAAGTGGAATTTTTGAGCTCAAAAGTGTTCATAAATCTATTGAAATTCCTCATACTAGTTGTCACCCTTTGCCTGGAATTTTTGGTTTCATTTGTGGACCTAATTACATTGAAACCTCCTCCTACACACCAAGGACCCTCCCACAAGCCTCTAAAATCCTCCCTTTCTTCCCACAATTTCCTCCTTTCTCGATAATCATTAGGACTATAGACTTAGTAAGCACACAAACAAATCCATCCTCTATTTGTTCAGATTTCATGGACACTAAAAAATTACCAATAGGCTCCTCAATACTCTCTAACTCCTCATTCTTCCACAGCCACTATACTCCCTAAGGATCTCCAAGAAGATGCCGCTGCCCAACTAATCCCTTTGGCCTTCCATATACTCCTAGCCCATTTGCTATCAAAATCTGCCCATTTAGACTCTTAATGTACACCATGTCTGGATTCAGCTTCTCAATAACCTCTCTTATTATTGCTCTTTTCCTTGCATTTCCTATACCCCTTACCTTCTAGACCCTCCTACTGAAGACAGTCTACTTATACCCTGTTAGAATAATGTTAAAATAACTTAGTTGCAGATGTTAGGGCCTGTTTGGCTAATTAAAGTGTTTTTTATTTCGTTTTTTTATTTCTGTTATGTCTGTTATTGTACTCAGGGGCACAAGGGTCTTTTCCCTTGTTATTTCTGTCGCCCTATATA
>NW_010729119.1:3713273-3725132 GCF_000365185.1 Nelumbo nucifera | reverse complement strand
GTCAGTTATTGTACTCAGGGGCACAAGGGTCTTTTCCCTTGTTATTTCTGTTGCCCTATATATAGTAAAATAAACACTGGCGCCGCCAATACTGTTACATTGCAAACCTTCTCTCTTCTCTCCTCTCTTCTCTTCTCTTCTTCTTCTCTTCTCTTCTTTCCTCTTCTCTTCTCTTCCTCCTATCTCTGGCCGGCTACACTGTCAAGATACCCCTTTCTTCTTTCCCCTCTCCCTCCAAAAGTTTTATCCTCCTACATGTCTCTCTTTAATCTCTCCACTTTGCTTAATTTCTGCTTCCTCATTTTAACTTCCTCCTTCTGCTCCTGTAAAAACACTTTAAGATCATTTGTATCCTTTAGTTTACACCCAAGCTTTCCTAGAAATTCTGCCATTGAGTCCTCCAAGTTCATTGCCTTTTCACCCTTAGCCTCTCTCAGTTAGTTCATTAGTTTTTTTCCCTCTCTCCTTATTACCAATAGGCTTTGGTAAGATAACACTCACGCCAACAACATCAAAACAATAGAACTTCATCTATACTAAACACAAAAAGTACAAGAGAAACCTCCCCAGCCAAGAGCAACTTAGTCATCTCCTTCAAACACTTCATCTTGCTCGTCTCCTTCCTCATCTCACTCCTCTCCACCTTCCCCTACCCCCTCACCCAAAAAAAAAAAGACCTAAGCTCTTGCCAACCCTAACATCATTGTCAGTCAGTCAAACACTCAATCTCCACTTTTCCTCCCTTTTTCTCCAATTGACTGACTGAGACTCATTTAGACTATTGTCAAAATATCGACCTCTAATCCACTTTTTCTCCCTTTTCCTCCAATTGACTGACTGAGCCTCATTTAGACTCTTATCAGAATATCAGCCACTAATCCACTTTTCTTTGCTCACTAATTTCCTTCTTCGACCTAACTCAACTCCAAGCCTTGCAACTGGAACTTCCAATTTTAAATAATCCTCACTATCTTT
Organism: Nelumbo nucifera; assembly: GCF_000365185.1. The sequence continues at coordinate 3,724,157 of NW_010729119.1, read as the reverse complement.
TGGCAGTCCACTCTCTCCTTTTTTAAGGAAAACATTTGTTAGATGTAAATTGATGTTCGCAGTGAAAAACAAGGGCGATGACTTTACAAAAATATATAAGGCAAGGATTATGGCTAAGGGCTATACTCAAACATATGGGGTTGACAATGATGAGACTTTCTCACATGTTGTTAAGATGACTTCTACGAAGGTACTCTTGTCTTGCTACTCTTCATTATTGGCCTCTTTATTAGATGGATGTCAGAAATGCATTTCTTATTAGATGGGCATTTCATGTAGCTTTTATAGCCACTTGTTTAGGGGTAGTGTGTGTAAGCTTAAGAATGATTTGTGTGGGCTTAAACAATGTCCTTATGCATGGTTTGGTATATTTCAAGGTGTGTTGTTGAATGTTTGATATACTCAACTTTAATGTGATAACACTTTGTTTGTTAAGAGGAAAGGGCAGCTCACTTGTTTGTTTATGTCGATGACATTGTCGTGACTAGGGATTGATATAGAGGACATTGTTCATCTCAAGTTTCTAAGTACCAAGTTTGAGATCAAGGGCTTAGGAGAGCTGAGGTACTTCCCTAGGGATTGAAGTAGCTCAATCCAGGCATGGTATTTACATTTCTTAGCAAAAGTATGTGTTGGGTATTATTAGAGATGCAAGGAAATTAGGAGTGAAACCTATAGATACTCATATTGATCCTAATCATAAGACAAGGCCAATGAGCAGGAGCTTCTCACTGATCAAAGCATGTATCAGACGCTAACTGGGGGGATTTTATGCTTAATGTATAACTTTGCCAGACAGCCTACTCAGCCAGTTTTATGAGTTAGTAAATGCATGCACCTTGTACCACACATCTTGCAGTAGAATATAGCATTTTGGCATCCTTGAAGGGTTGTCCAGGTAAAAGGCATTTTATATTCTAAGTATGATCATATGAGGATAGACTAGAGAGATGTTGCTGATGCAGACTGGGTTGATTCTCTTGATGTTAGGAGGTCAACATTTGGTTTCTGTGCTCTTGTGGGTGTTAATCTTGTTTCTTGGAAGAACAAGAAGCAACTAGTTGTTCATTCCAGTTTAGAGGCTAAGCATAGATCTATAGCATAAGGATTATTTGAGGCTCTTTGGCTGTGGTCTCTACTTGGTGAGTTGGAGATTAGTTTGGAGATGTCTTTGGTGCTTCACTGTGACAAGGCAGTTACTAATATAGTATACAACCCAGTTCAGCAGGATCGTACTAAACATATTGAGATAGATTGTCATTTAATTAGGGAGAGAGTGATGTCTGGAGAGATTTGTCTTCCTTATTTGAAGAGTGACTAGCAGTTAGCAGACATTTTTACTAAGGAGGTACCTTGGTTGAAGCTACTAGCTGTTTTTGGCAAGTTGCTAATGATGGACATTTACTCCCAAGTTGAGGTCGAGTGTCGAGAGGTAGCTTTATGTTTATTCTATTTATTTGTTAGCCTATTTTATTTGTCTTTTATTCTTTGTCATATTGGGCCTATGGGCCAAGCATGTTATGTTTCTTAATGCTGCCACCTTATGAAGGGTGTTTATATAACTTATTTACTACTTACTAGTAGAGATTAATATAAATAACAATAAGGGGACCTCTTAATCCCCTACGATCGGCTTTCTTTTCTCATTCCTTTCTCTCTCGTGTTTCTACTGCTCTTCTATGGAGCCCTTGTTATTTTGAATGCAACAATGATAGAGAGGAGAGAATATTAACATGTTATTTTTCCTTGACAACAAGAAGAGAAAATATGAAAATGCCATTTTTCCTTGACATCTATGTGTTGGTGGTTTTGACAGGAGTAGTAGCTTTAAGAATACAAATGTCTTTGCTACATATATAATCTAGAACTTGGGAAACTGTTTACATTTTCTTTATTTTTAACTGTTGTTTTCTTGTTAAAATGCAGGTTCAATGTCTTGGGTCTACATGAATTTGACAGTGACCGTAAGAGAATGTCAGTTATTGTTGGTTGCCCAGACAATATGGTGAAAGTCTTTGTGAAGGGTGCAGACACCTCCATGTTTGGTGTAATTGATAGATCTCTAGGTTTGGAGGTAATTCGTTCTACCGAGAGCCATCTGCATGCCTACTCCTCATTAGGTCTGAGAACACTAGTTGTTGGGATGCGAGAATTGAATGTCTCGGAATTTGAGCAATGGCAGTCTGCCTATGAGAAAGCAAGTACTTCATTGATGGGAAGAGCAAGCTTACTTCGTGCTGTTGCTGGTAAAGTAGAAAATAATCTGTGCATATTGGGAGCATCGGGCATTGAGGATAAGCTGCAACAGGGTGTGCCTGAAGCTATAGAATCTCTGAAGCAAGCAGGGATTAAAGTGTGGGTCTTGACAGGGGACAAGCAAGAAACTGCCATATCAATTGGCTACTCCTGTAAGCTCCTAACCAGTAGGATGACCCAGATCATAATAAATAGCACTTCAAAGGAATCCTGTAGGAAGAGTCTTGAAGATGCAAAGGCCATGTCTAAGCATCTCCTGGGAATATCCACACAGAATGGTGGATCAGGTGTTTTACCTACCAAAGTTCCACTTGCTTTAATCATTGATGGTACCAGCCTTGTCTATGTTCTTGACAGTGAACTAGAAGATGAGGTAAATTTTTCTAGAAACCAGTTCTCTACTCTTCCTTTAATTGCATTTGTGGTGATCTGGTATATATTTTTTCTGTGTTGATGCTGCAGCTTTTCCAATTAGCAACCAAATGCAGTGTTGTTCTATGTTGCCGAGTAGCTCCATTACAAAAAGCTGGAATTGTTGCCCTCATAAAGAATAGGACAGATGACATGACCCTTGCAATTGGCGATGGTAAATACCATTTTATTTACATGCATAATACATGCATACATTCAAACGTAATGCATTTATGGAACTGCTTTTGAAGATCTCTGTTTCCTATGTTTTATCCAGGTGCCAATGATGTTTCAATGATCCAAATGGCTGATGTGGGAATTGGCATAAGTGGCCAAGAGGGACGTCAAGCAGTCATGGCATCAGATTTTGCAATGGGGCAGTTCAGATTCTTGGTTCCTCTTTTATTGGTCCATGGACATTGGAATTATCAACGAATGGGCTACATGATATTGTACAACTTCTATAGGAATGCTGTGTTTGTTCTCATCTTGTTTTGGTGAGTACTTTATGTGAGATGAATCTTTGGATATTTTATTTTTTAACATAGTGAATTGTACAATTACCAAGTGGCATATTATTACTCCTTAGTTTAAAAACTCCATACTTTTACAATCTTCCATCCAATGACTAGGCTCATGATGGTTTAACTTTTACATCAATCATATATTTGGGTATTTAGACTGTTCTATTCGTTGGTTAAATTACATAAATGCATGACAAATTTTTCATGGTATAAGCCTTTTGAGAACTGATTAAGTTTCATTATAAGAATTATCTGGTCATTGGAGTTGTTTGTCTATTAAAACAATGAAAGATGTATTTATGGGGAAAAGTAATGATGGAACCCTGTAATGCATTATTGAATTTGGTGGATTGCTTGGTTTGGGTTCTGGTTATCACTTTATAATTCATAACATTCAAATGAAACTGATTTGGTTGGGGGTAGGCTTCTTTTACAGAATCTTTGCTTTCCAATTCTAGTTCTTTTAATTTTTTTTTTTTTTTTTTTTGTATTGCAAGTATGCTAATGTATAATTTAGATATTATACAGAATATTATATAACCTGAAGGTATAAAGGCTGTGGTGTTACTTCTTTACATGCTAGAAAGTTCTCTTTCATTATACATGGGAACTGCAATAGGATTATTAATTGAATTAGGGTTTGATTTATATATAATAATTTAACTAAAACGGGATTTGATTTGTTACCTAAAATCCAGGCACACAACAAGATTTATTTTTTCTTTCTAATTACCAAATATAATGTGTAGAGACTTATGAGTTACATAGTTTGTGCTTTATTTCTTGTCAATTTTTTTTCTGAATTGATACAACTAAAATTATATTTTACAACTATGTTTTCTTTTCATATCATATAAATTTTGATGGTGGCTGATTTTTAATTGTTTCTGTATAGGTATGTTCTTTATACTGCATTTTCTCTGACTACTGCAATCACTGAATGGAGTAGTGTGCTGTATTCAATTATCTATACATCCTTGCCTACAATAATTGTTGGGATTCTTGACAAAGACTTGAGTCGAAGGACTCTGTTGAAGTATCCTCAACTATATGCAGCAGGGCAGAGACGAGAGTGCTACAATCTTAAATTGTTCTGGCTGACAATGACGGATACTGTGTTTCAAAGTGTTGTTGTATTCTTTGTTCCTTTCCTTGCTTATAGGCAGAGCACTGTGGATGGGTCCAGCATAGGAGATCTGTGGACCCTTGCAGTGGTGATTCTAGTTAATATTCATCTAGCTATGGACGTAATACATTGGACATGGGTTACCCACGTAGTGATATGGGGTTCTATTCTTGCAACATTCATCTGTGTCATTATCATTGATGTTATCCCTACGCTACCGGGCTATTGGTAATCTCTCTCTCTCTCTCTCTCATGCATGCATGCACATGCTCTCTGTGTGCCTGTGTGTACATATACATATATATTATAGATCTGGCCTTGTTTTACATGTCTTTCGATGTCTGGATCTCAAAATACTATTTCACAATGATTAGCAAGATTTAGGACCTCTGTAAATTTTATGCAGAATTACCGGAATGTAGTTTATCTGTAATAGATGAGGTTGCTTGCTTTGAAGATTGGATTAAGAATTCCTGTAATAATAAAGCCATTTAGTCAAAAGTTCAGTTGCTTGACTTCTGTGCATTTGCTTAGGTCACTGATGGTTTTAGCATTTTGGTTGGTCTAGTTGCTCTAATAACTCTTCACATCTGGGGAAATATTTATGCCTGCTATATATTCACGCACTTCAGTACATACATAAAAAGCCAATTAAATTTTGTGTATTGATGCCTATTTACCCATTAATTGATTTTAATCCATTATGAGGTATTTCATACATCTAATTGGTGACCCAGTGATTATTACAGTTCTGGTCAACCTCTAATTTTCTATATTCAGTGATTTAAAAGGTGTGCCTAGGCACACAAGTGAGGCACATTTTAGGGCCTGTGCTTTGCCTACGCCCAGGCACACCCCTTGAAAAGGCACGTGCCTAGTGTGCCTAGTGCACTTTTTTTTTGTGTGTTTTGAAACATGGTGGTTGGGCTGGGGTCTCTGTCCCCAGAACCCCAACTAAGTCCCTTGAATTCTTAACCCTTACAAAAAATGAACAACATTTGCAAATAGGGGGTTTCATTTCTGCATCAGCTTGCTCACTCCAAGGACCCCCTTGCTAATGTTGTTCATTTCATTCTTCCTAATAAATATATTTTCTAAGAGATAATTAAAATTATAAAACCATTTCTTTGTAGGGATTAAGACCCTAACATGTATTTGTTGGGGTCTTGCCTCAAGGGGCTTGGTACAAAAGTGGCTTGTTAAATGCTTGACATCATATTATCTATTTCAAATAATGCAATTAGGAAAGAAATAAAGAAATTAAAAGTTTGACATACTTGAATTTGTTTATTACTATGATTTTATTGATTGCATTTTTACTTAGAATATGTTTTATATGTTATGGTTATGTATTTTAATTTGAGCTATTTTCGAAATATTTAGTTCAAAATTAAAGTTTGTATTTTTTATTAATATTATTTTTAATATTTTCTTCATTTATTTTGATTTATTTACATTTTTTTATTTTCTTTTTGCTTTTATTGAACTTTTAAAATTTTTTCCTTGCTTGAAAAGGTGCACACCTTGCCTTGCGCCTTGGGCACAAAATGCCCTTTGCACTTTTAAAACACTGGCTCTATTACAAAAAGCCGCTGGTTTGGTCAATGGCCTATCGATCCAGATTGTTGGAACTGTTGATCCATCTGATCTGTTCAACAGGTTACCAATTTTTCATATTATTTTAATTTTTCTGTAATGATGATATGATGGTTTGACCTGTTGACTCAGATAGTTAAACCACTGACCCATGTAACCTCCAGGTTGGGTTTTAAAACACTGGTCATCATTGTAGATGTACGTTTTCCATTCATGATACCATCTTTAGTCCAGTTTGGGGATGTGCGGTTAGAGCTCATCCAATCAAAAGACCAGCTATTCCATTTGCTGTGTCAAGCAGCAGAAATTGGTTGACTGAACCATTCATTCAACAGGCTGCATATTGCAAAACTCACAAGTGTTCAAGGTTCTAAAATGCAATGAAACATGTTCAAAAGTTGGGATCTACAACATTATAATAATACCTGTGTGTGTTTTATATAGAACTTAACAAGATGCTTACATTTGCTTTGTCCTTTCTCAGGGCCATCTTCGATATTGCTAAGACTGGACTATTTTGGTTGTGCTTACTTGCCATCCTAGTGGCAGCAGTTGTTCCTCGTTTTGTTGTAAAAGTTTCTAGTCAATACTTTAGTCCTTCTGATGTTCAGATTGCTAGAGAAGCTGAGAAGTTTGGGATTCCCCAGGAATTTGAAAGAACAGAGGTAGAAATGAATCCTATTTTAGATCATCCACGAGAGATGACAAGGTGATTTTGTTCCTTTTCATCTTCTTTATTGTTCATTTTTTTTCTTTTTTTTATTATTATTTGTGTGTATAGTTTCATATTCTTTGGGCTGCATGGGTGAGTTCTGCATTCACCAATTACTCACTTGCTTTCTATCCAAAGGATAGATTTTTATATCAGATATGCATTGTGCATTATTGTATTTTTTTAAAGAAATGTGAATCAGTTTACACCATGTCTTCGGACTCTGGGAGTGTTTTTCTATAATTATTGGATAGAAAATGAGACTTGAAACTACTCTTTGAAGAAATGTGGCACCTCCATGTTGGACCTAAAGGACAGTTTCTCAATGCAATCAAGATACGCATTCCAGGTTTGAGATACTCTTAACATGGTTCTAATGCTTCTGATCTTGGTTACCAGTTGTGCATAAATCACCCTTGTCATAGCAGACCTACCATTAAAATAGTAAAACAAAAGGAACACTGTAATAAATGAACATATAGTATATATGTTTTCTTATATTTTTTATTTGTTCTTAGTATTTGAAGGTAAACAAAGTTTAACATTAAAATCCAGGGTTTTATACAATCCAAAAGAACATCAGCCACCTTGAGGAATTGGCCCACAACCTCAGAATTGAGCAATACAATGGGCAGCCTGATTGCCAGATTTATTAACAAACAAGAAAGAAATATGGTTCAAGGCAGATACTATGGACAAAATATCATCAACCAGAGCAAGACAGGCCCAAGGAACATCCTTCCTTTCACCTCCCAAAATATTAATAGAAAGAAGAGAATTTGATTCCATTATCAATGAAATACAATCCCATTTCTTTCAGAAAAAGAAGACCAGTATTTGCCTAGATCTCCACTTCCATAATACCTTGAGATATTCTGCAATAACCAGAATCTGCAGCACAAAAAAAAAAAAATAATAATAAATAAAAAAGCTTTGCTCAGTTCTAATAGCAAATCCGTAAGACCCAAGTTTATCATTTATATGTTTCCATCAAATTGATCTTAAGCATCCCTTTTCTTTCAAGTACCAAAAATAAAAAATAAATAAAAGCATCTCTCTTCTTTCACAAAAAGAAGACAAGCCCATATCGCCTTCAGCTCTGCTTCAGTAGCACCTTGAGATATTCTGCAATAACTAGCACCTGCAGCACATAAAACACTTTTGCTCAGTTCTAATAACAAATCCACAAGACCCAAATTTATCATCTGTTATGTTATCATTGCAACTATCTTAAGCATTCCTTCTGGAGGACGTTCCTACTCCTATCAATGAAATATGTCACTCTATCTCACAGATTCAGGTTAAGCATGAGTAAACGGATCATCTACAAAAGAATTGAAGACACTAAATACCTTGTGAAGAACCCACTCAACAGGTTTAAATCTACCATTATATATTCATCATGGGCAATCAAACATAATGAGAGGCAACTACTAACCAACCAAGAATTCAAGTTGTTTATGAGCATGGGGAAAACCACCTATCAAATCCTTAACGGCATAAACTTCTTCATGACCCTAGTGCTGAACACAAATTCCTCAAGGTAACACAAAAAAGAATTGTCTTAGCATAGGGACAGTAGAAAAATAAATGAGAACTTATTTATCAAAAAAACAAAAAAAGAGATACTGTTTCCTTTTGACCACAAAAAAACTGTAATGCTCATGATATTGATTCCCTATGAATTAAAAAACTGTTAATTACAGTTTTTTTTTTTTTTTTTTTTTTCTGAGCACGAGATGTAAACTCTTACAAATTTAAAAACTCTTTTAACGGTTACAAATCTCCTACAAACCCTCCACATAAAAAAATTTATATCTAGGAGGAATTTTCAAACACCAGATGTATTTAATTAATCAGAGGGTACTCCCATCAAGACTAGCTCTCCTAACACTTCCCCTCAGATAATAGTACTCTTTAATAGTGAAAGATCCATTTCTGCCAGAAATCCAAAACAAATTTATCCTTGTTAATATTCCTAAACAAATGAGTTCTCATAATATTATCAGCCATGCAATCCTGGTAATACTTCGAATTTTATCACTATCCCACCTCCTAGAATTTTCAATAACTAAATCTTTAAAACATAAAGTTTGATGGCTTTTATTGGGAGGGGTGGGGGAGGGGGGGGGCAAAAAGAGAAACCAATTAATTATTTATTAAAATTCCATAGATTAGCATTAAAATTAACAGATAGCAATCAACGAGTATTCTCATACAAATCCAAAAGAGAATGAACTATTCTTCCATGCATGAGAATCTGACAGCAACTTTTGTGGGGAGACGTTTATTATCTAGATACTTGGATCTCAAAACTTTAACCTGGATTTGAGAATTTAAAAATCTCCAAGCAATTTTGACGAGGAAACTTTTTTCACCAAAAGTTCATCAGAATTTTATTTATTTGATCAAGAATTTTGTTAGGAAATTACACATTAGACATACGGTGGTTAGGTATGGATTACAGAATAAACTTAGGTCCATTTGATATTCAGTTGGAATTGGAATCAAAATCCTTTGGAATCGGAATTGGAATGGTCTATTGCCATATATATATATATATATTGTTCAGACAGGGATGAGAATGGAAATTGGAATCTAGGAATGATATTTCGTTCCCAAGAGAATGGGGGGAATGCCATTCCACCAGAAATGGGAATGTGATTCTAATTCCACCTAACCAAACAGTTGAAATAGGCCGATTCCGGATTCCTATTCTTGCGAACCAAATGGAGCCTTAATAAGAAAACTTTTCCAACTTGATGTAGACTAGCTTTACATTTATTTGATCTCTGATTAAACTTATCAATAATGAAATTTAAACAATTAGTTTTATTAGGAGACAAAAAGGAATACCAAGATAATGAGACAAATCAATGTTATCCATTTTAAGCTGTTTTCTCTTAAGTTTAACACACTTTTGAGGAACACTTCTGCTACAAAACTAACCAGATTTATTAAATTTAGTAGTTTGACAGTTTGGCTAGACAAATCCTGAAATAAATCCAAAATATCCAATAAGTCAGCCAATTTTATCCTTCAACTCAGCTTTTTGTAGTAGACTAATAAAATCCTCCATAGCAGTAGCAATAATAAAATGGTATGGAGAAAAATGATCTTGCCTAATGCTTCTAGTAGGATAAACATATAACTCTTCGAGGACCCATTAATAAGAATATAATAGGATGCAGTTGGCACATTTAAATATCACTTAATACCAAACCTTTGAGAAGCGCAAAGATTTTAAGACAATAAATCATCATGATCATCATCCAAGGCTTATCCCAATTATATAGGGTCGGTTACGTAAATCTTATTTTCCCATTCACTTTAATCTATCATAAGCCTTAGACATTAAGTTTAATTGCTGCAAAAGATTTCTTGAGCAAGAATCACATTATCCATAAAAAAATCTCTTAGTTAAAAAAAGTTGATTGATACGGGAGTGCACTTATATAAAACATTCCTAAGCATATTGGCCAAAAAACAAAAAAAAAAAAAACAGTAATACTTTTATAAACAACATTCAGAGACTAATGGGTCTAAAGTCTTGAACAAAATTAGTATTTGGACCCTTAGGAAACTAAAGTGATAAAAGTATGATTCAACCTCTTTAATAGCCTTTTATTGGGGAAAACTCAACTGAAAAAATTAAAAATACTAAGGTCCATTTGGTCCCAAAACTTGTAAAAAATAACCAAGCCAGGTGTTTTAAGACCCAATAGTAAGCAATAAGCAGTTCTTTCACTTCATCCACTATTGGCGTAGCTGCAAATAGTTTTTGCCATTCTCATTGATTACCGGATCAAGTAATTCCTGAATAGATTTCAAATGGGGACAACCATAAGTGCTGAACAACCTTGATAATAATTAATAAAAACATGAGCCACTTCCTTGGGGGATTTAAGTCCAATCTCCATTCTTGTTCTTAAATCTACTAAACTTCGGTCCTCCTATCATCCTATGCCTAGCCATGGTACTCAAATGCAAGTCACAACTATCTAGATAAAACTCTTTACTTGAGTCGAAGTTAGAGCTATAATGTGGACCGGACTGCATGCAGGCCAGCATGGCTTGATTATTGTAGAGAGCCGTGCTAAGGGTGGTCTGAACCCTTGGGTTGTGTCAGCTTGGGCGTTTTGAGGCCCATAGGCCAGCATGGCATGACATAAAAATTCCACTCATGCCAGCATGACTCAAATGATGGGTCGACACTGCACGGTACAAAGATGACATGTGTTTCTTGTGATGCGGGGGGG
>NW_010729119.1:3670074-3689477 GCF_000365185.1 Nelumbo nucifera | reverse complement strand
AAACATCTTCTACTATTCCCCTAGGATATTTAATGCTTCTATCAGATAATTGCAGGGTAATAGTAGTAGACGTTAATTCATGCAATCCAAGTATTTTAAAAATAGAATATGGCATTAGATTTATACTGGCACCTAAATCGCATAAGGCTTTTTCAAATTCAGTATTTCCTATGGTGCAAGGTATAGAAAAACTCCCTGGATCCTTAAGCTTTGGGGGCAATTTATTTTCGAGAATGGCAGAGCACTCTTCGTTTAATTTCACCATCTCGCATTCCTCCCATTTCCTTTTATTCGACATCACCTTCTTCAAGAATTTGGCATATTTTGGCATCTGCGACAATACATCAAGAAGAGGGATGTTAATATGTATTTTTCTAAACACTTCTAAAAATTTTTCAAATTGTTTATCCAAGTTAGCTTTCAAAACTCTGCTGGGGTAGGGGAGAGGAAGTTTAATAGCATCTAAATTCAGTTTAGGTGTACTCCCTTTGGTCTCCTTTTGTGAATCGACCACTTCAGATTTCTGATCATCATTCTAGGTCTCTCCAATAGTCTTTCCACTTCTTAAAGCAATGGCATTCACTTGCTCCCTTGGGTTCTTCTCTGTATTGCTAAGCAGTCATCCCTCTCTTCTTTCTGACAATATATTCACAATCTGCCCCACTTGGACTTTTAAGTTCTTAATTGATGCTTCTTGATTTAAGAATCTCTTTTCATGTTCTTGGAATTTTGCTTCAGCAACATTAATGAACTTAGAAATCATTTCTTCTAAATTACCCTTCTTTTCTTGTGGGGGCGGCTGTTGTTGAAATCCCATGTTGTTCCATGAAAAATTCAGATGACTCTTCCACCCTGGGTTGTATGTGTTCGAATAGGGGTTGAAATTCGGCCTGCTACCATGAGAAATAAAATTAACACTTTCATGTGGAGCAAAAGGGTTACCTACTGGACAGTCAGAATTAATATGTCCTAATTAACCATAAAGATCACATGGATTGCTAGATGATGCATTTATTGTTGCAACATTAAGATTATCTAATTTTTTATTCAAACTAGCAAGTTGAGCAGATAAAGCTGCAAAAGAATCTATATGGTGTACTCCCCTTCGATCAGCTCGATCATTATTCCATTGGTAGCTATTTGACACCATTTCTTCCAATAGATCATAACTTTCCTCTGGCGTTTTCCTCATGATAGTACCTCCTGCAGATGCATCAATAATGGAACGATTAGAGGGGGTAATACCATTATAAAAAGTTTGGAATTGATGCCAAATCGGTATCCCATGGTAAGGACACTTCCTAAGCATCTCTTTAAATTGTTATCATGCCTCATACAAGGATTCTCTCTCTAATTGAGCAATAGTAGTGATATCATTAATTAATTTTGCTGTTTTAGAGGGTGGAAAATACTTAGCCAAAAATTTTTGGGTCAAGTCATTCTAAGTGGTGATGCTTCCTGCCGGGAATGAGTTAAGCCAATCCTTAGCTCTATCACGTAATGAGAATGGAAATAATCTAAGCATAATAGCATCATCGCTAACTCCATTATGTTTAAATGTATTGCATATTTCTAGGAAATTAACAATATGCGCATTAGGATCATCACTTGGCAACCCACTAAATTGAATACTCGTCTGAATCATTTGGATAATTGTAGGCTTGATCTTGAAATTATTGGCTTGAATTTTGGGCTTGCAAATGCTAGAAGTAGCCCCATCAATTGTTGGATAAGCATAGTCCAAAAGGGTTCGATTTGCTTCATCTTCCATCTGTTCTTCTTCTGCTGGTTCGCCTTCTTCAACCTCTTCTCTTTCTTTACTTTTATTAGCTCTTTGCAAATTGCGAAGGGTTCTCTCTATCTCAGGATCAAATTCTGCTAGTTCTTCTCCTCTAGTACGTGTCATACACTAAGCAAGAATTCAAATAAATAATGATAAAAGAAAAAATAAAAATCCAAATTAACCAAGGTTAACAAGTTCTAATATTATTTTAGGATTAAATCCCTGGCAACGATGCCAAAAACTTGATAGCTATAATTATATAACCCTAGCAAGTGCACTAGTTATCAAGTAGTATAAAGATATCGTTCCCACGATGATTTAACAAAATAAGTATTAGAACTATAGCCTTCCTTAATTATTTGGACAACCGAATTTCAGATCTAACAATAAGAACTACTGAAAATTAAGAATAGAAGAAAAAGAAATAAAAATAAGGGCAATCAATGACAAAACTTGCAACGATCTAATTGGAAGCGCTAGAACTATTGGTCCACCTAACCCTTCCAATGGATATCAATTTATTAGATTAACCAAGATAATTTATTATTTTCATAAGCTGAAGTTTTTCCAAATTTATTTAATATTTCCTCTCAAGATATATCAAATCTACCTCTATCAAGTAACCCTTCGATCTCTCAACTAGAGTTCTCGTGATAGAGATGCAGTAAGTTCTATGAAAAACTTATATCATCAAATGAATCATGTATATATATTCCTATATACCATTCAATTCACACTATGAATTATTTAGTCCACTATATGAAATTCTCTTTTGATTAATTCATATAAACCAAATCAATTAAGAGGTAGCCAAGCTCCTAATCGCATTATGCATAATAACTCATAGACAATATGAAAATAACAATCTTGGATAAATCAGAATAAAAATCAATCCATTATTGTGGTTAGGCTTTCCATAGCCCTAGCTACAAATAAATTAATTCATGATAAAGGAAATAAAACAATCAAGGGGTAAGAAAGAACTCATGATGTCGCCATTGAAGCCGAGATCTTGTCTTCTCCTTGCCGCCACCTCCTTCTTGAAGCCTTCTTGCCTTGCTGATCTCCTTCTTGAAGCTTCTTTGATTGTCTTCTTGATTACTTCAGAGAGAGAGCTTGAATGCTTGATGCCTAAAGCTAGTCCACCCCCCCTTTATATAGCTTTAGGAGGAGGGGCTGTGTTCGACTCCTCTTAGGAGTTCTTTCTTAAAAATAGAAAGTCCTAATTAGATCTAATCCTATCCTATCCTATCTAGTAATCTCAATCTTTTATCTTTCTAGAATTACAATTGAAATTTAAATCTGATAGGACTCTTTATTCTCAAATTCGAGTTGGGCTTCTTTAATAAATTGGGCTGCTATAAGGCTTTTATGCAAATTGGGCTTCAGTTGTGAACTGGGCTTTACTACGAATTTTCTTCGACTTTGGGCCCAATTTTGAACTCGATGCAGACCGAATATGTCAAAACCCAAAACATGAAAGTTGTGGAGTTTTCCCTTATCTTTCCAATGCATTTTTAAATTTCTCGATCGGAGTCCGGATGGAAGAGTTATGACCAAATCGTATCACGGTGCCGAAACTGGGTAAAATTACCCGATTAGCCTTGTTTTTCTCCTGACGCCTTTTTTCATGCCTTGAATCGAAATACAAGAATAATGAGTGCAATTAAGTACTAATTAAGTATAAAAGACTGAATATTTTTGGATAAAAATATGATAATTTTTATTTTCAGCATGAAGAATGAGGCGGGGTTAGGATGAAATTGGAAATAGATGTTTAGCTTAATTGCCCTAGTTTTTTTTTCTTTTTTTTTTCAAAATTGTGCTTTGTTGACTTAGTTTTTCTTTTTGGTTTTATTCCCTTTTTTGACTTATTGTAAGGGCATTCGAACATTTGACATTTGTCTCTTGAGAAAGGGGGTTTAGTCAAAGAAGAGGTTCAAAGGATTGGTTAGTGGATCAAAAACAAGGTGAAATGATTGATAGATGGCCTCTCTTTGTCTCTTGATTGTATTCATGACTTATGAAATGAAATACATGTTAAGCTTGTCCCCAATTGATCATTCGAGGGAGAAGAATTATTTTGTGACAATGTTGGGGTACTTTAGTGAACTTGCCTCTAGTTCTTTTTGCCCCCTTTTTTTTCATGCTTTTTTTTTCTTTCTTCCTTTCTTTTTTTCCTCTTTTTTTTGCCCATTGATTTTTTCCTTTTAATTCAAGCATCTTTGGAAACTCATGGGTTTTGTCAAAGAAGGGTTTAGATGAAATGCTCAAATGGGCTGACTATCGTTTGAATGAATGATAAGGGACCAAGGGAAATGATTGACCAAAAATGGCCTCCAGTCCTTTCTTCGATCGATGAGCAATTGATATTGGTTGTGATGCCTTTATGCTGACTTAGGAGTAGCTGATGTGAAGTCAATTTAATGCCCTTTTGCCTTCAGAGCCTGTGTTATCTAGGGCTTGTCCTCCTTTTTAAATATTTCTTTCTGTGAATTTCCACATGGCAATCAACTTTTTTCAAGAACATATCGAGGAGACTTGTTGCAAGTTTTTGATCATAAAATCTGGATACACTAGAAGGATAAATTGGGCCCAGTTGAATTCATTGTTTTGTCAGGAATAAGCATTGGGACACAAACATAGATTGATAAAAGACACAAAGCAAGATTTCATTAAGTAAAAACTGAGTGCACTGAGCTTTAAGGTAAAAAGAAAACAAAGTTTAATGCAAATGTGTTTTAGGGGGCAGCATGTCCATAATCTTGAGCCCAGGGTTGTATTAGCCATCATCAATGAGGCATTGGGTAGCATACTTCAATTTCCAGCATTCATTAGTCTCATGTCTCGGTCCTTGATGGTAGGCGCAGTAAGCGTTCTAGTTGAAATTCTTTGGATCGACAAGAGGCTTCCAAGGCAACAAATGAAGGTATCCTTTCTTGACCAATATGGGCAAAAGTTGGGAAGGTTGGCAAGGTAACAGACTGAACTTCTTTACTTCTTTCTTGGATGGTTGAGGTGGTGGTGTAGGATATCTAACACCTTTGTCGCCTAAACCAATTTCCAATCGCCTACCAAAAAGCTTCGAGATGGGCACCAAGGACTGGGACACCTTTGGGAAGGTTGGCAAGGTAATGGTCAAGAAAGGTATCCTTTATTGACCAAACTGGTGGTGTTGCCCCTGTACGAGAGATTAGCCAATCAATTTTGAAGGTTAACAGGTTCACTGCTTTTTGAAGTTCTTCGATCTCTTGTTGGATTTTGACTTGATCTTTGGTAGGTGAGGTCATCTTTCTTGCTAAGAGCATTAGACTTTAGATGGAATGCAAACATGCATGGAATGAATGCAAAGATGATGCAAGTAATGCCTAGACTATCTGGGTTGGTACCTGAGGGTGTTTGGATGGATAACCTATGGTTTTAGGTGACGATATTAAAAGGTGTTTATTTAAGGTTTTATTTTTATCTAGTTATCCGAGTTGCACCTAAGCGTTATTGCGCAAGCTGCCTACGTACCCCTTGTGAGGGATCAAACCAATCATAATTCTTGAAAAAGTTACAAATTTGATCACATATTTAGTTATGTCTTAAGGGATATTGTCTGACATTGATTGGATCTTGGACGTTGACTTCGAGAAATGTGTAATTGTTCGTCGAGTGCCCGAGTCCTTAGTGCTCATCTCGAAGCTCTTTGATAGGCGATTGGGAATTGGTTTAGGCGACATAGGTGTTAGATATCCACTCTTAATCAATTAAGGAAGCAATTGAGACTATAGAGGGAGGGGAGTGAATCATCTCTTGACTCTTCTTTTGAAAGGATCAACCAAAATTCGACATTTCTGTGATGAAGAGGAAGGTTGATTATGGTGGCAACTATTGTAGGTTATTTGATTTCAACTAGTGGATTTATGGATGCTAGGTGGATTTTCTCATCCTTAACTCCCCATTCGATGTGTGCACTGACCATTTTCAATTGATGAAAGTCTTGGACAATTTGTCCTATGTCTTCTTAAAGTGTTCTAGATCATCAAAACTCTTGATAAAATGTTCACCAATTTGCTTTATGTCCTCCGAGTGTCTAGGTTGAGTTGGGTATACTAATCCAAAGTGGCTTCTATTAGCCTCTTAGAAAATAGCTGGGCTAAAAATCATTCATTAGGTCCAAATAAAGAAGGATGTGAGCTTTGGGACAACTAGATCCATCGTACTTGTGGACTTTTTGGATTTTAACCTTTTCAGGAAGGTTTAGGTTTGGATGAGGGCACTCGATTATTTTTTTTTTGGTTGGGATGCTCATATGTCCTTCATGTCTTCTTCATCCTAGCCAACTTTTCTTGGTAGAGTCGACAATTCTTGCTCGATGGGAGGTTGATGAAAGGCTTGAAAGGGTTCTTTTTAGTTTAAGAGGGATTTGAACTTTTGTTTGATTTGTGGTGTGTCTTTTTGTTTTGTTCTATTGGAGCTAAGCTAGGTAGATGTTTCAAAGTTGGTTATCTAAAGGGCCTATGTTGTTGGTTTTATAAAGGTATCAATCTAGATTGTAGGCACCTAATAGGGGGAATAGACTAGTGTGGGCTGAGGACTAGTTCTAGGGATGCAACATGTGATGACATGTGATATGCTCATGCAAATGATGAAGTGCGGGCAAAAATAATGGAAAATCATGACAAAACCGACCTGCCCCTAGTATGAACCTAGAGCTATCGAGGTTGCTATGACTTGGTAGATCTTGGATCCTAAGCAAGAATTGGTCAAGGTTAAATCTGACTTGCGAGGGTGTAGGATGCTATGGGTGAGGTTGATGTAATAGACTTGGTGTGAAGTGCTAGGGTTGTCGATTCCACGGTGTGTGTGGCTACTGATTGGAATAGTCCAAAGAATGCTAGATGTTTAGGTGATTACATAGGGTAGCTTCCTTGGAGTGGGTCAAGGGAACCTAGCAAGGATGTGCAGGAATCTATGGTTAATTAGACTAGGTCATGCAAGGGGAATGCCTTAAATTAGTGGACCTATGTAAAAAATTAGAAAAAAAAAGCATTTAGAAAGTTAAAACTAAGGTCAAACTTGAAGTTGGAAAACAAATCCATTGTTCAAAGAAACTCTAAAAAACCTTATGGGGGTTTGAGAAAACTTGATCAACTTTGTCAATTTTGATAAGATTGAAATAGTATTCATAAACTTTGATATTTTTTCAAATTTATGAAATGTTGATTTTTGCAATTATGTGAGTAAGGATTTGATAAAGAGACTTTATTAGATAATCCTTACAATATAACCTGATGGTTTGACAATTTTATTTCACCTCATTTTATGAGACTTTCCTTTATTGTGTTTTTGTTGACTTGATAGATTTATATATTAGATAATTTTGAAAATAGATTTTTATTATGAGTTAGTTATTGGGATTTGATACTATTTGGTACAATTCTTTTCCCTCATTTAGGATCAAGTTGTAATTTAGAAAATACTCTGGGGTTTTGGAAAATGTTAAGATTTGAAGGAATGCCAAGAATAATTAGTTCCTATACCATGTCTATGAAACAACCCTTTTGATATTGCTCCCCAAGAGCAAACTCATTGGGTCAAACATCTACTTAGTTTGGAGGAGAACAAGAAGGATATTTGAGTTCAAAAGTTTATGAAAGATCATGAGAATGTCTTTTCGATACTAGCTAAGCGAATATTAATCCCTACACCATATGTGTACCTACTTGACATCCTAGAGTTTTGAAGGTGTGAAGGACCAAGTAGCCTTTTGATGTTATTTCTCAAGAGTAACTCATAGAGCCAAACATCTACTTGGCCTAAGTTCAGTTAAGGGAATGAAGCATCCTTTGATACTGGTCAAGGGAGGGTTAGACCCTTTACACCTAGAGTTTGATTTTCCACTATATAGCATATGATTTTCTACCAGTTTGCCACATCACAAATCATATTTTCCACTACATAGCACATAGATTCTCCGCCTTTGGCACATTACAAATAAGAATTTTCCACTCTATTGCACRCAAGTTTTTCCACCACTTTGGCACATCATAAATCACTGATTTCTTCACTTTATAACACACGGGTATTTTCTGTTACACTAGCACACCACAATTTTAATCAAGGCTTTATTGTTGTTTTCGTCGCTGCATAGCACATTATTGTTTCCAATTTTATGCTTTCTCACCTCATGACAAATACCTGACCTTTCTCCAAAAAAGTATTCGTACTTGTTGGAAAGTCCACTATTGCCAAAATTAAATAGATATCACACATTGAATTGCTTTTATCGTTCTTTTTTATTTGTTCTCTATGTTTTTCTTTACGACAAATGTACCATAATTCTGAAGGTTCTTGATACCAAGGGGGGATCATTTTGCTAAGAATAAAATGGCATGTCCAAGATGAAATGATGCTACATGGGAACCTTTCCACTCACCTCAATCCTCTTTCCTCCTCTTTCCTTCCCTACCCTTCTTCCGATCCTACCCTTCACAAAAATCTCATTGTGCTTTTTTTTTGTCTTTGTTGTTTTGTAGTTTCCTACCTCACAACAAAAAAGGGTAGCTATCAACACCCGATTTTTTCTCGGTTCACCGTCTGAACCCTAATTTACCCCCAAAACATGATCCAACCCTTCCAATCCAATCTCTCCGAAACACCTAAGATCCCCAAAAAAACCTAAACATGGCCCCAAGAGCCCTCAGATCCATTGTTAAACCTACCCGATACCAATCTAATGGCCTCAATCAACCCCTATTTATGCTTTAACCCTAAGATTAGACACTACCATTAGTCCCCAAACATCCTAAAATACCTTTACATAAACTTTTAGCCCAAATTGCTCTATTTACCCTTTCGTTAAACCAAGATTTCCTTTTGGGCCCTCTCATTAGCCTAAATCCTCATATCCTAGATTCCCTTAACCTTAACACATTCGAATCGATCAGACCACATCATTAAACTCTAGATACACAGAAACACTTACCCATGAAGTTCTAACTAAATTGATCATACATTACCACCGGACCTGTTGTTTACCCAAATTTTTACGATCTTGACACCCCTAAATTGATCATACATTACCACCGGACCCCAGATATCTTAACATACCCACCTGTGAAATTTCAGCCCAAAATACCATTGTTTATCCCATCATCGCATAAAGATTCCATTTCGATACTTCAAATCGATTGAGTCAATACCTTTTCTAAACTGCCCAATTCAGGCCCACTTTGCCCAATCCGATCCCACCAATCAATTCATAATATCTAAAAACCCCCTCATACCAAATTTTGACAAAAAATATCCCTATTTACCCATTCATCTAAAAAGATTCTATTTCGGCCAATCTCGCTAGCTCACACACACAAAACCCCTCTGCAGTTAGACCCATCTTAACCCTCTGATCATTGACCCATAAATCCTAATCATCCATCAAGGAAATCCCAGTTTAACTCCCTAGACCTGGTTTGACCCAAATATCTTTAAATTACCAAAATACCACAACTTTTAAAAAATTATGAAAATACCCTTAACTCCCTATATAAATTTAAACCTATCTTCAACATTTTCCCTGATGCACTGTTCACCTCCTCCTTTTTTGAATGAAAAACCAAAGTGGTGGTTACGAAATAGACCTCTCGACAAATCGATGGTAATTCCCCTTTCACCTCCAACCTCTTATTATTCTCTCTCCTTGTCCTTTTCTTCTTCTTTCCTTTCTCTTTATTCTCTTCTTCCCAGAGTGGTAGGTGCGGATGGCCTTGAACATTTAGCGGCCTACATGTGCCTAGCGGCGCACATCAGAGCGGAGTCAATTAGTGAATGCACACTGCCCAGCTTGACGGAAATCTAAGGACCAATGGCGCGGTGTCACTTAGCTGCCTAGAATGGCCATGCACCCCACATATGAGGTGACCCCCCTCTAGGTAAAGGATCGAATACTTGAACTCTCTCACTATCCTTTGAGATCTATCGGCTCTCTAATGACCACGTCTAGGTGCTCGCACCTGACTTTGTCCACTCCACACCTCGGTACTAACTTGACCGTTGAACTCCTTACCTCAGGTCTTCACCCGAGAGCTCTGACACTTTTCCTCTTATAGAGCTGGCCCCTCGGTCATTAGCCATCTCAAACACAAGACACAGTGGGCCTCAGGCTTCAGACCTCGGATCTTCACCACCTTGGTAACTAGTCCTTGGTTACCTCAGCCTTCGGACCTTGGGTACTTCAGCCCTCATCGGGCTTAGGAGCGAATTGACAGTGCTGTCCTCCACCAATCCAAGCATCAACAAATAGCATCGTCTATGGGTAACGTTGCTAAGACATCTTCCAACATACTTTAGACTCAAGAGAACTTTCATAAGTTCCGATCAACCTGTTACGAAACACCAGGAACACCCAGAACTTGATCACTAATGAACAACTCCAAGCGGTCCTCGACCATCTGGATCACCTCATCCGGCCTATCAAGGAGGTGTGTCCCCAGGCAGGAGGTCGCCCTCAGGGTGGCCGTCCCATCGGGACGTCGGGTCATCAAGGGTAGTGCGAGTCCATGGACCCGCTAGCCCTTGTTTCCGCTGACTCCCACCGAGTTGAGCCCTCGGAATCCAATAGCAGCTAATGTGCCAATCAGCCACCAAGGAATGCAAGACCTCCCCAGCCAATGGGGAGAAGAGTCAGCACAGCCTAGCGACTACCGTTAGAACTCCTAGCAACACCACCACTGTCGAAGAAGAGAGAGCTCTAGGGAGCTCTAGGGACCTCCTAGCCCCACGTCTGAGTACTAGGGGATCCGGGCCGACTCCTACCGAGTCCACGAGGACCGAAATGGGGCATAGGTCCCCCTCGACCCTCGGATTGTGGACCAGCAAGCCCAGCTCGGGGCCATCAAGTCAAAGAGAGATGAGTTGACATCTCGACTAGCTAGAGCCATCCGATTGGAAGGATAGACGCGTTCACCTCGGACATCATCTCCGAGCCCCTTCCCCCGCGCTTCAAAGCTCCTGCACTAGAAATGTACGATGGGACAACAGACCTCGACGATCACTTGGAAAGTTTCAAGGTGCTCAAGCTCCTTTATGGGTACTCTAATGCGCTGATGTGCTAGACTTTCCAAGAACTTTCAAGGGGGCAGCTCGGCAAAGGTTCTATGGCCTCCCACCTCGCCCAATCAGTTCATGGGAGTAGTTTTCCAACCTGTTCCTTGCCCAATTCATCAACAGTAGGTAATGCCAGAAGAGTGTCATCTCGTTGATGTCCATTAAGCAGAAGCATGGAGAGAGCTTGCAGTCCTAAATCGACCGCTTCAAGAGAGAAGAGCTCGAGGTCTGAGACCTCGACCCAATGGTCTCCATGCACACCACAATTAACGGCCTCCTCCCCGGCTTGGCTCTAAAGTGTTGGGTAGCCAAGACCCTGCTAAAGTCCATGGTGGTTAAGAAGGCACAAAGTACATTGTAGCCGAGGATGCCTTGACCGGCGAACACCAAGATAGGGAGGCCAAGCGCCACCATGGAGGCTTGGAGAAAAAGAGGAAAAATGGAGACCACCACCGCAACAACAACAACAAGAAGGACAACAAGAAGCCACCGGCCTAAGCTCTGGCTTATAGTCAATACACACCACTCAACTCCACCCGAACCTTGATCCTGATGCAGGTTGACAAGGAGGAGTACGTGAAGTGGCTAGAAAAGTTGAAGAGGAACCCTAAGAGGGGAAACCAAAAGAAATACTGCAAGTACCACCGTGGCACCGGCCATGACACCGAGGACTGCTATGAGTTGAAAAACGAAATAAAGTTCCTCATCCGCCGTGGTCACCATAAGTAGTACATCGGGGGTGAGACTGGGGCCTCGTCCTCCTAGCTACAACGGCTGTAGCAGCAACATCAACAACTAGCTAGCATCGTCAACATCATCGCCAGGGGCATGACCTTGGGTAGAGCCTCGGCCTTGGCCCATAAGGCCTATGCTAGGCAGCTGAACATCTAGGGGCTAGCCCCCAAGAAGCCAAAGTAGGAAGACGCCCTCACCTTCATAGACGAGGACCTAAAGGGGGTTACAGTACCCCATGACGACGCCCTCGTGATCTCGACCACTGTAGAAAATTTCTTGGTGAAGAGGATCTTGGTAAACAATGGCTCCTTGGCCGAAATCCTCTTCTATGTAGCATTTGAGAAGATGAAGCTAGCGACAGTGCGCCTACAACCCACTGATCTCCCTCTCAGCAGCTTCTCTGGCAACATAGTTTGGCCAGAAGGAAGAATCACCCTACCTATCATGGTAGGGGCAGAGTCTCGGCAGGTGATGAGGATGAACGAGTTCCTAGTCATGAGGATTGACTCCCCCTATTACGCCATCATTGGGAGGCCAACCCTCCATGCGCTCAAGGCAGCCATCTACTCCTACCACCTCGCCCTCAATTTCCCCACTAAGCATGGCATCAGAGTCGTACGGGGGGATCATCAAGCAGCTCTCCAGAGCTTTGTTGTGGCACTAAAAGGCAAGAACAAAGAAGCGCTGCCACTTGAGGGCCTTGACCTCAGGGAGGAGCCAGCGAGCCAATGCCAACCGGCTGAGGACCTTGTCACTGTTCCCTTAGACGAGGCCGAGCCTGAAAAAACTATTAGATAGTCTATGCCCTTAGCTCCAATCAGATTGATGTACATATACATTTATTGTAAATGAATAAAAGTATATAATTGATTCATGTTATATTGGTGTGTTTCTATGTAATTACCATTAAATTGGACATTTATGAGACTCGTGTTAGTTTAGAATGTTCTTAAGCATTGGATAGACTTGGGGAAGTTTATCCTGCCAAGGCTAACACTAATATGCTGCCAAGTCGGTTGGGGTAGCTAGTCTCAGCTACCAAGGTTAGACCCGAAGCACATGTAGTGTATGTTTGTTTGAAACACTAAACCTAGACCACTATCCAGTTTTGCCCTGGACCTTGGAGACTAGTGGGCAAAATTGGAAAGTTACACATAACCCCTAGACTCG
Source organism: Nelumbo nucifera (assembly GCF_000365185.1). The sequence continues at coordinate 3,676,699 of NW_010729119.1, read as the reverse complement.
ATTATGGTACTGCACTAGGTGTCAAATTGGGCTATCTTTGATATGCCAATCAGTGAGATCCTTTGGGGGTAAAAAACTGGGTATGTTGGGGCAGTCTGAGAATTCACTCGAGTGAGTGATCATAGTGAAAGGATCAACCCCTTTGTCAGACAAAGGGAATGATCGGGACTGCACTCTCTCTGATGGAAACCAAAATTGCCGACAGTCGATTTCAAACTTGTTTGAGATTTGTTTTATGTTGAAATAACTTGGTTTATTTTAAGTTTAATGCCACAAAGGCACCTTTGTAATTTTCTCTTTTCTTTTTTCTGTATGGTCGCCCTAGTATGTATATCAAATAAACTAGCACCACCAGTTGACTTTTTTTCTCTCTCAATTATGTCTCTCTTCTCCCTTTTCTTTTTTCTCTTTTCTCTATTCTGGAATCATACCATCTCAGCACCAAGAAAAACATGGTATCGGAGGGGCAAGTCCAACCTTAGGGCTGGGGCGACACTTCTTTCCTTTTTTGTCTATTGGTGATCGAACCAAAGAACAAGATCTTTGGTGGACATGTGAGGAAGCTCACTACAAGATAGTTATTTTCTCTTGGTCGTGAGCCCAAAAATTATCAAGGGAGAGAAAAATCGAATGTTGTGAGTCAGTTTTGAATACTGTGAGTGTTTCTTTATTTTCCTTCACTAGTTCTGTGGATCAAACTGATCCTTTTGTACCCAGATCTGTGGGTTATGTGGGTCTAATGACCTGCAGCTGGTGTGAGAGAGCCTTCTCTCAATGTATGTGGATCGAGTGATCCTTCTTATGCCCTAAAAAGTGTGATTTCTTCAAGACTGCAGATCTGTAACTGTTGTGACAACAGTTTATTTCCTTCTATTTTCATTGAACTTAAATACTGTGTGAAAGTTGATCTATTGCTAGAGGGAATGGTCAGATCTGTTTCTTTGATATACCTTACATATCTGAAATGGTGTGTGATCAGTCTAGAATGGTTCAGTAGGGCCAAAATCTGAGAATAGTAATGGTGTGTGACCAACATTGATTTCTTTGTGTGAGAACAAGCTTTCTTTATGTCCAGAAGTGTGATTGAGCTGAGATGGCAACCTATTTTTGACTGTACTATGAGTCTGAACTGAATTGAAAACTTGTTATCTAGCTGGATTTTGACTGATCATATTCAGCTTTTATGTCTTCTAAAGATTCTGGTATGTCTGGTGTTACCTCTAGTCGGAGTGGGATGAGTGGAGGTTTTGACGTGATTTTTCCTGTGGTTGTGATTCCTTTTTTATGGCCTTAATTACCTAGAATGGTCAAGGGGAATCAAGCTCTACATAACTGCATGGGGAATCAATGGCAGAATTAGGGAACCCCGGTCTAGTGGTGTGGAACATGATAGGTGGGACCGGAAAAACAACATGGTGATGTAATGGCTATTATTATCTATGCTGCCACAAGTGAGAAAGACCTTCGTGTGGGTAGAAACAACTTATGAGATATGGGAGCAAGCTCAGTGTACATACTCCGAACAACGACATTATGCTAAAATGTATCAGTTGCAGGTTAACTCCTCAACTTGTAAATAGGGGGAGAGGAGTCTCTCCGCCTACTATTCAAACCTGACTTCTATTCGGAAGGAACTAGATCACTATCAGAATATAGACTGGAAATGTGATGCAGATGCCAAACTATACAAGTCTCTAGTTTCCCAACAACGAGTGTTTTCCTTTCTCTTATGGCTGAATCCCATATATGAATCTATCTGGGTTCAGGTATTGGGGGGTAAAAACCTCCCATTAGTACAAAAAGTATATGCTCTAGTATAGTAGATGGAATGTGATGAATAATCCTGAGGGAGAGCATGTTGCTTTAGCAGCTAAAGGGGGTGTTGCTACGGGTGGTGCAAATTCCTTCAAGAAGAGTGACTCCCAGAAGAAAGTTAATGACGAAGATAAGTTATGGTGTAGACACTATCAGAAGACTAGGCATACTCGGGAGACATGTTGGGAGCTTCACGGGAAGCCAAAGTGGGCTCAGGAAATGAGTAAAAAGCTGAATCAGAATAAGAAGCCAGAACAACAAGGTCAGAGAAAGTTTAATGCAGCAAATTTAGCCTCTCAAGAGCCTCAATCATCTACCACTACTACGATTCCTTCTGGGACTGATCTGAGGGAAGATATCATTAATTCTTTCCGTAACCATTTGGAGTTGTATGGGAGGGCAATCTGCCCAATGGATTCTACTTCTCCGCCCTCAACTTCCTTTGCATCTACATCAGGTAACAGTAACTCTACCACAACTTTCCATGTGTCCTCCCATCCCTCAGACTTCCCTTGGATAATAGATTCTAGAGCCTCGAACCATATGATAGGTAAGTTCAATTGTTTTTAATCTTATCATCTATTATCTGGTTAGACAAGGTGAGACTTGTTGATGGTTCTTTCTCCACCATAGCTGGTCAAGGAACCATCTCCCTTCCTCTTGGACTCACCCTCTCTGATGTTCTACATGTTCCTAAACTGCCCATAAATTTGTTCTCTGTTAATAGTATAACAAATTCGTTGAACTGCTTAGTAACCTTTTTTCCTTCCTCTTGTGCGATATAGGATTTGACCTCATGGAAGATGATTGGTAGAGGTCATATGGTAAATGGTCTTTACCTGCTGGAGAATAAAGCTTGTCTTGCGGCTAATGAGTCTAAGAGTTTGTCTAATAAGAGTCAAGTCCTTTTATGGCACAGTTGTTTGGGTCATTTATCTTTTGAGTCATTGAAAGTTTTGTTACTATATTTATTTAAATTACTATCRGTGTTGGATTTCGCATGTTAAACTTGTTAGTTGAGCAAACATTGTAGAAAATCACTTTACTTCAAGAAATAATAAATCTGATTTTCCTTTCCATATTGTGTATTCTAATGTCTAGGGCCTTGTTACTTTAACATCCGAGTTTGGCTATAAATATTTCATTACACTTATTGATGACTACTCCCGATATACATGGGTGTACCCTATGCGGTCCAGACATGAAGTACCAAAAATCATTAAAGATTTCCAATGCTTGATATCACTCAGTTTCAAATGGAAATCCAAATTTTCAAATCAGACAATGCCAAAGAATATTTCCATAGTGATCTCATTGAGTTTTTTGCTTTGTGCGGATCCATACTGAAGGGACGGGAGATCCATTATATGGATGGCCAAGCCTTGTAGGAAGGTTGGGCGAAATTTCAAAAATTTCTTTACTCCCATCGGGAATCGTATTCCCAATTTAGAAAACTGCTTTTTCAAGGTTTGTTCTTGTAACCCAACCAGACCAAATCTAAAACCAAGATTAGGGAAGGATATACTTGATACAGAATCCACGCAAAAATCTCCTCCCAACGCAGGTATTCACGCCCAAAGAGTGTACCAAATCCTTCCTCCACTGAAGATGACACAGCTTAGGATGAGGTAGGATTAGTAGGTAGTTCTTCACCAAGAACCTTTCATTCTTCAGCAAGAATCTAATGGGGTAGTGAGTACAACTTCATAATTGTTTCTTCTAGCAAGAAACAATATCAAGATCAAATCTTGATCAGTCCCAAGAATTGGAGATCGAACAAGGTAGGGCGGCAAGAGTAGGGAGAAAAAGAACTAAAGTTTGAAATAGTCAAACTGAATTGTCTTTTGTGTTGTATGTGTGTCTTTTTTAGATCCACCCTGCTCTCTATTTATAGCCTTAAAGAGATGACCTAATCTGATTAGGAGTCTCTTGATCCAAATCTTTATTTGGATTTAAACTCTTTAAGTGATAAGGATAATCCCTTATTTTTTCTACAGATAAAGATAAGCTATTCCTAATCAAATTAGGAGTTCCTTGATCCAAATCTCTATTTGGATCTAGACTCTTTAAGTGGATAAGAGTTAACCTCTTATCCTTATCTGCTGATCCATACCCAGATTTGCCCCTATTTAATTAGTCCAATTAACCCAGTTCGAAATGGGTTTTAGGCCCATTAAGCTTTCAGGCTCACTTCCTTTTAATGCTGGCTAGCTTGTCTCTCTTTGTATGGCGTGGGACCTTATCATTGATCTACATATCAGGCACATGGGTCCAGTCTGAGTCCATCACTATGGGCTCTTAATGGGCCCAATATTTACACTAAAATGTCCTTGGGTCCAGCCATCTTATGAAGGCCCAAGGACTGTGTGCAGATGCAAGATTAGCCCATCAGGTATAACCCTCAATGGTCTTACACTTAACCTCTCAGCCCTTAATGATCGAGCAACCACTGCCTGACAAGAGAGGACCTCTCCCTCGGCTGCAAGGTACAGTGCTGCACTCTCTACTCACATGGATCCCGAGAATTAAAACCTTTTGCAAACAATTTGTGAAACCATAATATATAAGTATATCTCTATATAAATATATTTTGCAAAACCAAATTTCAAACACATTTGAAATCCACTGTCGATAGTTTAGGTTTCCATAAGAGAGAGTGCATTTCTCTAACCATTCACTTTGTCCAACAAAGGGGTTGATCCTATCACTATGATCACCCACTCAGGTGAACTCTCGGTCTATCCCAACATACCCAGGTTTTGATCCCCTCTAAGGATTTCACTGATTGGCACATCAAAGACAGCCCAATCCGACACCTAGTGCAGTATCATAATTGAGTCTAGGGGTCAGGTGTAACATTCCAGTTTTGCCCATATGTCTCCAAGGTCCAGGGCAATACTAGAATTTGGCCTGGTTCAGGGTTTCAAGAAAACCCACACTACATGTACCTTAGGTTTCACCCTGGCAATTGAGACAAGTCACCCCAACCAACTTGGCGGTATATTAGTGTTAGCATTGGCAGGATAAGTCTCCCCAGATCTATCCAACGACTGTGAAGATTCTAAACTAACACGAGTCTCATATGTGTCTTGTTTAAGGGTATTACACAGAAACATACCACAATAACATGAATCAAATATGTACTTTATTCATTTACAATAAATGTCATAATGTGGATCATGTTGATTGGAGCTAAGGGCATACACTATCTAACACATACACCGTAGCTCTTGCTCTAGAACCCCTCAGCAAAATGGTGTTGCTGAAAGAAAGAACCATCATCTTCTTGAAATTGCTTACGGGTTACTAATACACATGAATGTTCCTAAATGTTTCTGGTTGGTTGCTGTGTTGTGTGTTGTCTATCTCATCAACTGTATGCCGTCTCGTTTGTTAGGGTACAAGGCCCCCCATCAGCTCCTTTTTCCCAAGGCTCCCCTCTTCTCTATTCATATCCGTGTGTTTGGTTGTCATTGTTTCATCCAGAACCTTTCTCCTACTCTTGGAAAACTTGATCCTCGTACCATTCCTTGTGTCTTCTTGGGTTATCTTTCTTCCCAAAAGGGCTATCGATATTTTGACCCTATTTCCAAGAAGTACTATGTCTCTATGGATGTGTATTTCTTTGAAATTGATCCTTTTTTCCTGGTTTCTCCTCAGGGGGAGAAACCAGGGACAGATCATATCAAACCAGGTACTATTATTCCTATTGATGTTCCTGATCCTCTTGCCATAGATATTCCATTTTGTGATGACCTTGACATTTGCAAAAGGGAAGGGAGTTAGGTCTTGTACCACCAAGTACCCTATTACCCATTTTGTTACCTATGAGAACATCTCACCCTCCTTTCGTGCTTTCATTTCTTCCATTGATAGTGTCCCTATCGCAAAAAAAATGTGGTAGAGGCTCTCTTAGTACCTAAATTGATAGATGCAATGAAAGAAGAGATAAATGCCCTACATAAAAATGGTACATGGGAATTAGTGGATCTTCCTGAGGATAAGGAATCGGTGAGGTGCAAGTGGGTGTTCACAGTGAAGCACAAGGCTGATGGCTCAATAGAAATGTACAAGGCTAGGTTGGTGGCAAAAGGGTTTACCTAGGTATATGGTGTAGATTATGCAGAGAATTTTGCGCCAGTAGCAAAGATGAACTCCATTAGAGTCCTTTTGTCCCTTGCGGCAAATCTTGATTGGGATCTTCATCAGCTAGACATTAAAAATTCCTTCTTGAATGGAAACCTTAAGGAAGATGTGTACATGGTCCAACCTCCTAAATTTAGTGCCCAAGGCATGTTAGACAGTGTATGCCCTTAGCTCTAATTAGAATGATGTACATTATGACATTTATTGTAAATGAATAAAGTACATATTTGATTCATGTTATTATGGTGTGTTTCTGTGTAATACCCTTAAACTGGACACGTATGAGACTTGTGTTAGTTTAGAATCTTTACAGCCATTGGATAGATCTGGGGAGATTTATCCTACCAAGGCTGACACTGATGTGCCGCCAAGTTGGTTGGGGTGGATTGTCTTAGCTGCCAGGGTGAGACCTGAGGTACATGTAGTGTGGGTTTTCTTGAAACCCTGAACCGGACCAGAATTCCAATATTGCCTTGGTCCTTGGAGATTGATGGGTAAAATTGGAATGTTACACCTAACCCCTAGACTCGATTATGATACTGCACTAGGTGTCGGATTGGGCTGTATTTGATATGCCAATCAATGAGATCCTTAGAGGGGGTCAAAACCTGGGTATGTTGGGACAATCTGAGAATTCATCTGAGTGGGTGATCATAGTGACAGC
>NW_010729119.1:3656612-3669599 GCF_000365185.1 Nelumbo nucifera | reverse complement strand
TTTTATAAGGTGGCTTGGCCCAATGACCACTTAGTGTAAGTGTTGGGCCCATTAAGAGCCCATGGTGATGGGCTCAGGGGTTCACTGCCCATAACAGTGAATTCGGTCAGGCCTTGTAACAGAGGCTAGGCTGAACCCATGTGGCTGATGTGTATTTCAATGTTTGGGTCCCACGTCATAGAAGGAAACCAAACTGGGCAGCAGTTTGGAAGGTTAGTGAGCACATGGACTTAATGGGCCTAAAGCCCAATTCGAACTGGTCTAATTTGATTAGTTAAAGAAGGGGGCGGATCTGGGATTTGGATCAGTAGATAGGATAGGGAGTTATCCCTATCCATTCGGAGAGTCCAGATCCAAATACAGATTTGGATTTGGAAACTCCTAATAAGATTAAGAGGGCTGATCTAATCTACAGATAAGATAAGGGCTTATCCTYATCTCTTAAAGAGAAGTCCTGATCCAAATACAGATTTGGATTAGGAAACTGCTAATGAGATTAGGAGCTCTCTTTAAGGCTAAAAGGAGGAGGAGGGTGAACCTCCATTCATCTCATCAAAATAGATCTCAGAACACAGAAAGAGAGAAGATAGATGTAGTAAGACTGTGCCATCTTCGGCTCTTGCGCCCTCCTCCTGCTGCTGCCATTGCCAGTTCGATATCCACTGTAGGAGCGATCAAGAAGTGTTCTTGATATCAATTTTTGGAGAAAAACTGATCTGAAGTCGTGCTCACATTCCCTCCATCGAATTCTTGCTGAAGGATTCGGTTCTTGTGAAGAACCTGCTGATTCTGCTCCACCTTACGCTGTGTCGTCTTCTGTGGGAGTAGTCTTTGGAGTTTTCCTTGGGTGTGAGCACCTTCATTAGGAGACATTGTTTCTTCGTATCAGGTATCTCCCTCTCCTCCCTTTTGGTTTCAGATCTGGTTTGGTTATTGATTCAAGATTGATCCTTAAAAATGCAGATTTTCTAAAACAGGGAATGTGATTCCCAGATGGGAGAGAGAGAAATTTTTGAAATTTCGCCCTACCTTCCTGCAAGGTTCGACCATCCATATGATGGATCTCTCATCCCTTCAAGGCAAAGAGTGGAAAATGTGTAGACTAAAGAAGTCTTTGTATAGTCTGAAGCAATCTCTAAGAGCCTGGTTCAGCAAGTTTCATCTGGATATACAACAAATTGGCTACAAACAATGTCAAATTGACCATACCCTATTTGTGAAAAGAGGGGAAGGAAAGATTGCAACCTTTATAGTGTATGTTGATGACATAGTGATCACAGGTGACTAGAAGGTTGAAATATAGAGACTAAAAGATTTCTTAGCCACTCAATTTGAGGTGAAGGATGTAGGTCCCCTTTGATACTTCCTTGGAATTGAAGTGACCCGCTCTCAAAAGGGGATCTTCATTTCTCCAAGGAAATACATCCTAGTTTTGTTACAGGATATAGGAAAACTAGGGGTTAAGCCAGCCAACTCTCCCATTGATCCAAATCATAAACTGGGTGACTATTGTTGTGAAGTTGTCAAAGATGTAAAACAATTCCAAAGAGTTGTGGGAAGGTTCCTGTATTTATCCATGACCAGGCCAGGCATTGCTTATGCAGTAGGTGTTCTTAGTCAGTTCATGCATTCTCCTAAGACCACACGTTTAGAGGTAGTAGAAAGAATACTCAAATACCTAAAGAGGTTTCCTGGAGCTGGTTTGTTATACCAAAAGAGTGGTCATTTGAAGATTGAAGTATATACAGATGCTGATTGGACTGGATCAATTGATGATAGAAAGTCTACTAGTGGGTATTATTCCTTTATGGGAGGAAACCTAGTCACATAGAGAAGCAAGAAACAAAATGTGGTGGATTGGTCTATTGCTAAAGCTGAATACAGAGCAATGTCCCATGGGGTGGCTAAAGGCATGTGGATAAGGAATCTGTTGAACGAACTGGGTTTTCTTGTTGATGGCCTTATGTCCTTGTATTGTCATAACAAGGCTGCCATTAATATTGCAATCAACCCAGTTCCTCATGATAGAACTAAGCATATAGAGGTTGAAAAACACTTCATTAGAGAGAAAATTGTTAATGGAGAAGTGTGCACCCCATATGTGAGTTCCAAAGAGCAATTGTCAGATATATTTACAAAAGGCTTACATCACTCACAACACGATGACTTATGTGACAAATTGGGCAAGATTGACATCTACATCTCAACTTGAGGGGGAGTGTTGAAATAACTTAGTTTATTTTAAGTTTAGTGCCACAAGGGCACCTTTGTAATTTTCTCTCAATTCTATCTCTCTTCTCTCTTTTCTCTCTTCTCCCTTTTCCTTCTTCTCTTCTCTCTATTTTGGAATCATACCATCTCAGCACCAAGAAAACATTTTGCAAAATATATTTATATGAATATATATATATATATATATATATATATTATGTTTTATGAAAAACATTTGCAAAATGTTTTAATTCCCGGGATCCATCCGAGCAGAGAGTGCAACACTGCACCTTGCAGCCGAGGGAGAGGTCCTCCCTTGTTGGGCAGTGTTTGACCAGTAAGGGCAACAAGGTTAAGTGTAAGACCATTTAGGGCTATTATACCTGATGGGCTAATCTCACTTAAGACCATTGTCCTTGGGCCTTCATAGGATGGCTGGACTCAAGGACCATTTAGTGTAAATGTTGTACCTATTAAGAGCCCATACTAATGGACTCAGGGGTTCACTGTGCTTAGCAGTGAATTCGGCCAGGCTTTGTCACAGAAGCTAGGCTGAACCCATATGGGCTCTTGTGAAGTCATTGTTGGTGTCCCATGCCATACAAAGAGAGCCTAATTGGCTTGCAACTAAAAGGGGATGTGAGCCTACTTGCTTAATAGGCCTAAGGCCCATAATTAATTGTATTAATTAAGAAGTCACATGACAGCTTAAGCAATCGTGTGACCTGGGTGAATTTGGGTACAAATGTGGGCTTAGATCAGCAATGGGATAAGAGGATAACTCTTATCCACTTAAGGAGTCCAGATCCAAATAAAGATTTGGATTATGAGAAGTTGATGTTTAAGGCTTACAAATAGAAGAGGGCGAACTACTCCAAACTTCACCTTTCTACTCTTAGTTTTCTCCCTTTGCTTTTTCCACCCAAACCCCAAATCGTTCTCCATATGGTGATTGATCTTGATCAGTCTTGGTTTCTAATTTTGCAAGAAAAATCAAATTTGCATTGTGCTCACATCCCTTGCTCGATCCAAGCTATTGGATTGCAGTTCTTGCTAAAGGACTGTGTTGCTGAACCAACTTCAATTCAAGCTGCGCCATCTTCAGTGGAAGCTGGGTTTGGTATCCTCTTTGGGTGTGAACACCCACTTTGGGAACTACACGTGTGGAATCCGTATCAGGTATCATTCTCCCTTTCTTTTGCTTTCATATCTAGTTCAATTTGGTGCAAGAATGTTCCTTGGAAAATGCAATTTTTCTAAAACTAGGAATTTGGTTCCCGGAAGGGTAAAAGAAATTTTTGAAATTTCGCCCTACCATCCAGCATGGTTTGGCCATCCTAATGATGGACCTTCCCTTCCTTCAAAAACAGTCCATGTCGGGTCCAACCTTCCCCCGGAGAGCCTATCCGAGCTGGTAAGTTTCCTTAGAACTAATGCAACATGTTTGCTTGGTCTACCACTGACATGCCCGGAATTGACCCTTCGGTCATTACTCATAGGCTGAGCATGGACCCAAGATCCTGGCCAGTTCGGCATAGAAAGAGGAACTTTGCACTAGAACATTGGAAGGCCATAGGAGAGGAAGTTGACAAGCTACTCGACGTCAGCTTCATCCAAGAGGTACACTACCCTAACCAGTTGTCAAATGTAGTTATGGTAAAAAAAGCTAATGGGAAGTGGCGGATCTGTATTGATTTCACAGACCTTAACCGGGCCTATCCAAACAACAGTTTTCCTTTGCTGAGGATAGACCACCTCGTCGACGCCATTGTAGGGTACGAGCTTCTCAGCTTCATGGATGCCTTCTCCGGGTACAACAAATCAAGATGCACCTTGAAGACGAAGAGAAGACCTCCTTCATCACCAAGCACGATACTTACTGTTACAAGGTCATGCCCTTCGGCCTCAAGAATGCTGGGGCCACCTACCAGTGCCTTGTTAACAAAGTTTTCAATAACTAGATGGGGAGGAACGTTGAAGCCTACGTGGACGACATGGTAGTGAAGAGCCTAAGAGCCGAGGCACAAACCTTGGACCTAGTTGAGACCTTCGATACCTTGCAGAGGTTCAACATGAAGCTCAACCCTGGCTAGTGTGCTTTCGGCATCACCTCGGGCAAATTTTTGGGCTTCATCGACACTCAAAGAGGAATAGAGGCCAACCCAGAGATGTTCTAGGCCATACTGGATATGGCACGACCTTGGTCAATAAAGGAGACATAGAGACTGACCGGCCGAGTGGCTGCCTTAACCACTTCATGTCGAAGTCAATAGACTACTGCCTACCCTTCTTTTGAGCCATCAAAAAACTAAAGGACTTTCAGTGGATGGAAGAGTGTCACCGTGCCTTCGAGGAATTGAGGACCTACCCCGCTTCGCCTCCCCTACTCGCTTATCCCCTTCCGAGAGATATGTCAGCATGGTCCTCTGCGACACCGAGACCATCAGCTCGGTCCTGATTAGAGAAGACAGAGTGTAGAGACCAATCTACTATTTCAGCATGGTCCTCTGCGATGCCGAGACCAGATACCTCGAGGTGGAGAAGCTGGCCTTCGCCTTGGTGGTCTTGGCCAGGAAGCTCAGGCTGTATTTTCAAGCCTACACAATTACGGTCTTGACCAATTAACCTCTCAAAACTGATCTGTATCTATGGAACTTGTATGAGGTATATGTCTCCCTCTGTTTTTGGTTTTTAATCTAGTCCAGTTCAGTGCAAGATTGATCTAGAAAATTCAATTTTCAAATTCAAGGGGAAATTGGTTTCCGTAAGGGTTAGAAAAATTTTTGAAATTTTTCTTAGCCATCTAGCATGGTTTGGCTATCTATATAATGAATTTTAAATGCTTCCAGCAATGGTATTAGAGCACTAGGTTCAGATCTTGCACTTAACCAAAGCAGAATTGAACCAAAACTCAAACCGGTAAAAATTTGTCTAGTCGATTTGAGTAGTTAGTAGAAACCTCTAAGAATTCGGTTCTCAAAGTGGGCCGATGATCTGAAATTTTTTATATATATCCTAATAAATTATAAAATTGTTCTATTATGAATTCTTGGATTCTTGGGCTGAAACTATGATCAAGATCGAACTCTTGATAGTGGCAAGACCGGTGCACACCAAATTAATTAATTTCATTATTTGGTTTATTAATTATTTTTCTTTTCTTGAAAGAATGCATTAGGTTTTTCTGATGTAAGCAATAGAAATTAGGGTTTTTCTTTGTTTTTTACATCGGAGAAATCGCCAAAGCTTGTAGAGAAGATAGAGATTGCAGATGGAKATTGATCTACAAGTTGTAATTTCACAATGATGCAGCTTTTGTTCGGATTGGATTCAGACCATCACACTATCAGCCCTAGCCATTTATTTTTGATTATCTACTATTTATTTGCTGATATGATTGTGAATCATAACTGAGAATTTCAAATCATTACCTATGTGAATTGATGCATGTTTTGGACACCAAACCCTAGGCTGATCTGACCTACTTTTTGTCCAATCTTGTTGGGCCAAACCTATGGTTCTTTGTGGTCTGATCACAGCCCCTAGGAACACTATTTAAGTGACCAAAATTGATCTAAGTCAGTGGTTTAATGGCTCATTGCATGGACCAATACTTGAAAAGACCATTTATGTTAGTTTAAAGCAAGGCTAACCCATTTCAACATGGACTGCTATATGGGTCGAACTACTTTTTGCAGTTTAGATCATATATCAAGATAAAATTATTAGATAATTTGGTCCATTGATGGGCTAATTATGTATTAATCTAAATGGATATGGGTTTCATAAGTTTTAATTTGATATGGATCAATTATGTATGTGTGTGTTGAATGGATGTGATTCGTTCATGGGCCATAAGTGTTTGGCCCATGTATTGACTTATGTGGCTTTCCATGATCATCGTGGCTGAATGCACATTATTTCCATGATGCCCATGGATCGTTGCATGATCCCCTTTTCTAATGCCCCCCCTCAATAGCTTCCTCCCCAAGAGGAACCTTGCGGGAACCCTAACCTATTAAGGGCCCATTTAAATCTAACTTTATAAAAGTCAGTGAGAGCCATTATGGTATGACCTAAATCTGGCCTAGGGACTAATATACACATTCTGTCATGATTAATATAAGTACAATGACATAGGGAATGTGATAAGATGATCTCTCTAAAGGCCTTCCGTCATTACCATGAAAACAGGCTGAATTGGTGGGTGAAGATGTACCATAAAATTGGGCTATCCATTTCATTGAGACAGTCAGTGGGATTGTTTCATGAGATGATAGGGTCATCATAGACTAGTGGGAGGGGTCTATCCTAAAATGGAAGGCTCTTTCTTGGTACCTTGAGGCTCGTGATATGACAAGTTTGCACTTACTAATTAGAAAGGTTTAACCTAAAATGGAAGTGAACCTCTGATGGAGGCCAAAGGGAAAACTCAATGGATGGGTGGATATATAATCATTTATAAAAAGTGATGGAGTTATGTAGCTGAAACAGTTGGCCCCATGCACCTATGTGATTTCCCACATTTCTAGGGACAGGAACTATGTCCTTGTCACTGAGATAGAAGGGAAATCTCAAAGATGAACAAATGGAGGTGGAACATGGATAAAGGTTCATTCTATGAAAGGTAACTTAAAACAATATTAATGTCGTAGACTGATTAATTAGACCTTTTATTAGAAATGACACACAGACAATTTACTAAATTGTTAGACAACAACAAATTGAAATGACCTAACTATACAGACTAGTTTCAACCTAAACCTGGTGCTTACATTCGAGAAATTGGACAAGGTTGTCAAAAACCCAACACCAGAATGTCCGGTGATAGGTTTTACAAGCAAGGAGGGAATATCAGGAATGGGAAGAGAAAAATTCTCTTGCCTAGTGTTATGTCATAGCCTCCTTGGATATTTCTCTCTAGAGACAACTTGACAAAATTGATATTTGCAATGATATACTGGATAGTGTAAAAACCATGTATGAGAAGTAGAATCGTTGTACAAGACAAAAGGTCCTCAAGTTGTTGATGACCACGAGGATGACCGAGAGCCAACCAGTTTAAGACCATGTCATGCAGATGATAGGTTATATAAATGAATTAGAGGCTCTTGGCTCCCAACTTAACAATGACACCAAGATTGATGTCATCCTAAACTCTTTAACCTCATCCTTAAATCAATTTTCCATGAACTACAACTTGAACAAAATAAAAGTTAGCTTACAAGAACTCAACAATATGTTACAAAGAGCTAGAGAACTGATTAAGAAGGATAAGTTGGTAGCCATGCTTGTTGAAGGTGGCAAATCTGGTAGGAAGAAAAGGAAGGGTAAGAAGCCTAAAAAAAGGGAGGCAAATTGAAGAAGGAGATGAGAGACAAATCATCTGATGAATGTCACTTCTGCAAGTAGATTGGGCACTAGAAGAGGAATAGTCCTTAGTATCTGGAATCCCGCAAAAACATAGAATGTAATTTTGAATCTCTTATCATAAAGACCAATATGTTGGTCACTTTTGCATCCTGGTGTATTGACTCTGGAGCTTCCACTCATGCATGTAATACATTGAAAGGGTTCAAGGAAAGCAAAAGGCTGATTGATGATGAGGTTATTCTTTACTTAGGGACGAATGCAACTATTACAATTGCTACTATCGAAACAATAGATTTAATTTTAAGAAAAGAAATTGTGACATTAAAATATTGCTTTTATGTACCTTTACTTAGAAGAAATTTGATTTTAGTTACTAAGTCATGTAAGGATGATTATTCTATTTTATTTAGTAATAAGGTTATAATTAAATTGAATAACAAATTGCTTACTCACGAAGAACTTGAGAATGTATTTTATGTTTTCCATCCTTCTCTAGAAACAAATGTGACGGAAACCGTATCATAACTCAACCCCAAGAAAAGAATACATAATACAATTAATTCCACATGTTTGTAGCATTACCAACTTGGCCATATTAATATAGAATGTATCACAAGATTGATGAAGGATGGTACTCTAGATTTTCTCACTATATAAGATCTACCAGCTTGTGAGGCTTACCTCCAAGGCAAGATGACAAAAAGGCCATTTTCAGGTAATTTTGAAAAAAGTACAGGCACACTTGACCATATACATATCAATGTATGTGGCCCCATGAATGTTAGAATACAGAATCAACACTGTTATTTTATAGTTTTTGCCGATGATTATTCTTGGTATGGTTATGTGTACCTAATGAGACAAGTCTAAACCCTTTGAAAAGTTCACAGATTTTAGAAAAGAAGTAGAGAAACAGTTGGGGTATGATAACTATGTATTTTGATGCCTTAATGGGCATCATTTTAGGGTTACCTAGGCCTTAGAATAGCCAAAATGTGTCATTTTCCAGTTAAATTCAATATTGTGACCTTTGAGGGTCCCTGTGCAATTCCTGGGAAAACTGGGGAAGTTTCAAGACTGAAATGCACTTTTTGGGAAGCTGGTGTGAATTCCAGCTGAGAGAGGAGGTGTTTATATGAAAAACTGAGCACAAGAGGGTGCCCTCCTATCTGCTAAACCTAGAATGGTGCCCCTCCTACTATATTAGCATACTCCCCTCTCCTTAGCAAACCCTAGGGCACCTCCCCACTCATTCTTTTCACCTCTAACAAACACTAGCCGCCCCTAACTGCTAAATCATTACCTTCCATTCCTTTTAATCTCCACCCTCCATTCTAGGGCACCCCCTCTTTAGCATTCTAACCCTAGGGCGCCACCTAATTTCTAATCCCCACCATTCAGCCTTTAGCTACTAGATCTCAGCCCTCTATTTCACTCTCTATCTCATCCATTCACTCTAGGGGGTCACCCATTCCTTTTAATCTCCACCTTTCAGCCTTAGGCGCCTAAATCTCCACCATCCAATCTTAGGAATCCAAATCTCAGCCATACATAATATTGGGCACCCTTTCCTTCTTTTCTCAGCCTTAGGATCACCTTAGACCAATCCTAACCCTCCATTCTCAACCCTAGGGTGCCCATATTTTTGCAAAAACCAAGCTGCCGGCCCCCCTCTTTCTCTCTAATCTTAGTTATGACCACCCTTCTTTATAAAAAGGACCCCAGGTGCCCTAGAGAAGGGGTTGGTCAATTCACCTAGTTCACAAGGCTAAGGTTTCTTAAGGAGTTCAACGGTTGTAGAGGGGAAGGACGCCCTGATCTTGTCAGGAGGGGTTCCTGCAAACAATCCAGCCAATCTGCAACTACCGCTACTAGATTTGATCAGCCATCCTTTTCATTTTCTTTATTTTCTTTTATGTTATTTTTATTTCAGCAATCTTTTAGATTTAATTTCTATTCATTTGTTTGTTTTGCAGATTTGAATTCATCTTGTTCAAGGCTAAGGTGTCTTGAGAGGTTCGAGGGCTGAACAGAAGGAGAAAGCTTGTATTTCGTCTTCCCGGACAGCTACTGCCACTGGATCCGATTTTGGATCACTTTTATTTATTTCTTTTGTTGATTTCAGTGTTCTTTACTTTCTGAACATTAATTATTGTCTTGTCTAATTCCGAACCTTTAATTTCAGCATTAATAAAATTTATTTTTTTATTTTTTTGCAAATCTTAGATCCATTTTTCATTTATTTGTCTGGAACAAAAAATAATAATTTTTATTATTGCTTCCCTGTGGGTTCGACTCCTTCCTCACCACCTACTACGTTGTTTAAGGTTACGTGAGGATTGAAAAAATTATAAATTATTATATTGGTGTTCCGAAGTGGTTAACGACACGCTTCCGACTACACTAAGTTTTGGGTGTCATTGCTAGGGAAGGAACGGAGAAAATTTTTCATTTGCTTTGTTCGAATCTGTTTCATTTATTTTTTATTTTCGTTTGATCACTTGATCTGTAATCTCATTTTAATTCTTGTTTCTCTTTGATTTTGCAGGATGTAATAGCAAAAGGTAGGGTACCGAAGCATTGTCGGATTGTTGAAGAAAAGAGAAGACAAGAGAAATTGGGATTACGATTCTGGTGTAGTCGTCCCAATTTATTCCTGTTCTTTTTGTTTTTATTTTTGAATTCTTTTTGGTAAAATAGGATTTTCGAATTCTTAGTTAATTAATTTTTTTTGACAGATCCGATTTCTTTATTTTTTAGTATTATTTTTTTTTGTTTTGTTCTTAGATCTATTTTTCTGTGTTTTAATTTCTTGAGCGAAATAGATTTCTGTTTAGGATTGTTAGGTTCTATTTTTTTCTTTATTTTCAGATTAAAAGCTCACTTTGTTTATTTTATTTTATTTTTTATTTATTGCCGCATACTCTCTTTTGTTATTTTCTATTTAATCCTTAGAGTAGCAATTTCCCTTGTTAGTATTTATTTTTGTAGTTGTTAATTTTTTTAGCATAATTAATCCTTTTATTTTCTGTTTACTATAATTATTTGTTGCTTTACTTAATTGCTCCTTTAATTAATTAGTTATTTAATTGAATAATTAATTGTTTATAGGAAATTAATTAAAATTTCGAATTTGAGTTTAAATTTCAAATTTGAATTCAAAATTTGAATTTTAATTCGAATCTGAATTTGAATTTGAATTTAAATTTCAAATTTCAAATTTCAAAAAAAAATTAATTAACATTTTAAAATTTTTGCATTTGCATTCCAACATTTAGGGTTTGATATGTTCTAGAGCATGCATCATATAGGGTTATTTAACTGATGAAATTATTTTGTTAGTTGTTAATGTGTTAAGGTTTTTCATTTTTTTTAATTGCTCCTTTTGCTGAAGTAGTTTGTTTTAGTATTTTATGTTAAATTGTTGAATTGCATATTAGAGATAACTGTTCATGCATTGTAATTAGTTGCATTTATTTTGTTTAGTGTGTTTTTTTTTTTCGTTAAGACATTTAAGGGCAATCCAATTTAAATCAGATAAGGTGGGGATTTCATCATCCTTCCTTGTTCCAAAAACCCCCACCCTTTCACATGCGGTTCACCCTAAACATTAATTTAAAATTTGAATAGCATGATCCTTTAGGGGGCCCCACACGTTTGGTTCAAAAGTGTGCTGAATTTTAGGGAAGCTTGTGGTTACTTTCCATAACCGGCGGTTGGTCTCTAAGGAAAGAGGTTAACCAGCTAAGCCTAAGCAGGTTTGTGGTTACTTAATTAGGTCCTTGCGAGAGCAAGGGGAGCCTCCCACATCCCCACCTCTTACCTGGCTAACCAAAGGAAGTGGTGTAATTCCAAGTGAACCTAAGAGGATTCACATTGGTTGAACTGTTAGTTTAAGAAACCTTAGGTCAGCCCAGGTTGTGTGTTTGAATTGCTTGCATTTTTTTTTTAAATTTAAAAAATTCAAATTTGAATTAAAATTTCAAATTTCAAAAAAAAAATAAAAATACTTAAAAAAATAAAATGAATTCAATGTTCGATGTTTGTGGAATGAGAAACTATTTCCAACCTAAGCCACGGAAACATTGTAACCACGTGTCTCAACAATTGGATAAGATTAATGGGATGGCCCAAAGACTTGATCAAGTCCTTGCATTTCGTCAACAAGTTGGCCTATACCCAACCTTGTCATCCTACCCAACATGTTCCATCTGTGCAAGCCCGACCCATCATGTTAGCCAGTGCCCTATGGCGGGCCCATGTCAACCAGTCATTCTAGAGCAAGTACATGCAACTAACGGATTTTTCCAACCCAATGCTAACCCATTCTTTCGCACATATAACCCTGGGTGGGAAAATCAGCCCAACTTCACTTATTGGGCCCAAGCCCAAGAAACCACCTTGCTAGATGTGCATTCTCAATGGCCTGAAGCCCAAACTCACTATGAGTATAATGATTATTACCCTGGGACTCAACCAGCTCAGCCATGTCAAACCTACCCTCAGCACTATCAAACCGATTTTCCTGATGATATGTTTCTGTAACTCCAACAGCTAACCTTAGCTCAGAAGCAGTCAATCCTAAGATCAAAGAGCCAAGTAATTCAGCTCATGGAAGCTAACCTGTAGTGGGAGAATGATTCAATGCTTAGTCAGCCGGTTGTCAACCCCAGAACCGAACCCTAGGTCTTCCCCAACACCTTATGACTTCTAATGTCCAACACTTAGAAAATGTTAGAGAAATTTTGGCTCTTCAAAGTGGAGAAAAGTTTGAAGACTGATATGAATCTAGAAGTCCTTCTGCCTACCTAGCCTAGAATTGTTGTACAATAAATGTAAATAGAAACCTTGGAGAAATTGGTCCGGTCACAGCGGAAGACCCGGCGAAGGAAGCTAATGTTTTAACAAAGTCTCTACACCCATTACGGTCTTGGCCTACTATTGAACATCTCCCAGAGTTAAAGAGTGAATCACCCGTGCCTTTTCTTGAATCTCCTCGGCAACTAGAATAAAAACCCTTGCCGTACTCCCTTTAGTATGTGTTTCTAGGACCCAACCAAACACTACTAGTAATTATAGCAGTTGATTTTGTTAGACAGTTGTGTATGCCCTTAGCATCAATCCGATTTGACGTACTTTTGAAATTTAGTGTAAATAAATAAAGTGCATGTTTGATTCATGTTGTTAGGTATAATTCTGTGTAGGACCCTAAAACTAGACACTTATAGAGACTCGTGTTAGTTAAATGTTCACAGCCATTGGATAAGTCTGGGGAGATTTATCCTGCCAAGGCTGATATTGGTGTAACGCCAAGTGTCGGGATGGCCTGTCTCGGCCACCAGGGTAAGACCCAAGGCACATGCAGTATGGGATTACTCGAATCCTTGAACCGGACCAGATTTC
>NW_010729119.1:3630641-3648536 GCF_000365185.1 Nelumbo nucifera | reverse complement strand
TTGAATATTGTATTCTAAATTTAGGGAATATGATTCCCAATTGGAAGAAGGTAGGAAAATTTTTGAAATTCGCCCACCCATTCCGCAACCTTCTTGGCGTCCATTAGATGGATCCTACCATTCTTTCAGATTTAACCCCTATACAAGAAGAGAAATTGGTTGATGTCTTAAAAGAGTATAGGGGTGCCATTGGTTGGTCGGTGGTTGACTTGAAATGGATTAGTTCATCCATTTGTATGCACCATATTTATATGGAGGAGGATGCCAAACCGAGTAGGGAAATGCGAAAGTGGTTGAACCCAAATATGAGAGAAGTGGTCAAGCAAGAAGTAGTCAAGTGATTGGATGCGGGTATTATCTACCCAATTTCATATTGTAGTTGGTTAAGTCGTACGCAAGTGGTTCCTAAGAAGGGTGGACTCATTGTGGTCACTATTGATCAAGGTGAAGTGGTCTCCACCCGTCTTACCACAGGATGACGAGTATGCATCGATTTCAGGAAACTCAATGCAGTCACGAAAAAAGACCACTTCCTTCTGCCCTTTATTTACCAGATTCTAGAAAAAACTTGCAGGGCAGAAATATTTCTCATCTTATATGGGTATTCTAGGTATAACCAAGTAGCCATTTACCCTGAAGACCAAGAGAAAACTACTTTCACCTGTCCATATGGCACATTTTCCTTCCGAAGAATTTCGTTTGGATTATGTAATGCACCAGCAACCTTCTAGAGGTGTATGATGGAAATTTTCTCAGAAATGGTAGGTGACTTTCTGGAAATATTTGTGGATGATTTCTTTGTCTTCGGGGATTCCTTTGAAACTTGTCTCGAACACTATGAAAAGTTCTTCAACGATGCGTCGAGACAAATTTGGTACTCAGTTGGGAGAAGAGCCACTTCATGGTCCAAGAGGGTATTGTCTTAGGTCACAGAGTTTCCAAATGAGGGATCAAAGTAGATAAGGAAAAAGTTGACCTAATCTCTAAACTCTCACCTCCCACCTCTTTCAAGCAAATCCACTCATTTCTTGGACACACTGGTTTCTATCGTAGGTTCATTAAGGACTTTTCCAAGATCTGTAGGCCTCTGTGCAATCTTTTAGCGAAGGATGTCCCATTTAATTTCAACAAGTCTTGTCTTAAGGCTTTCRATTATCTAAAAGAGGTACTAACCAAAGCCCCAATTCTTCAACCTCCCGACTTGTCATTGCCCTTTGAAATAATGTGTGATGCGATGCCTCTGACTACGCCATTGGAGTAGTTTTGGGACAAAGGGTGAATAAATGTCTGATGGTAGTATAATATGCTAGCTGCACCCTATCTGAGGCTCAGTTGAATTACACCACTACCGAGAAATAATTGTTAGTTGTAGTATTTTCTCTGGAAAAGTTTCGCCCGTACTTATTGGGCACCAAAGTTGTTGTATATTCTGATCACTCGGCCTTGTGGGAGGCACTTTCGGGGAAGAAAACGGTGGCCAAAGTACTACAAAGTGGCTTTTATTGGCTAAGTTTATTTAAGGATGCCCATGCTTTTAGTCAAAATTGTCTAAGATGTCAAGCTATCAGGAATATGTCCCATAGAGACATGATGCCACTTAATCCCATTCTAACTCTAGAAATCTTTGATGTTTGGGGTATTGATTTCAAAGGACTGTTTCTGCCATCATCCAGTCACGAATACATCCTAGTGGCCGTTGATTATGTGTGGAAATGGATTAAGGCGGTAGCAACTCAGACCAATGATCACAAAGTTGTAATGCAATTTGTTCAAAAGAACATTTTCTCTAGGTTTGGGTGTCCGCGAGCAATCATTTGTAATGGGGGGTCACATTTTACTAATGCGCAATTCCGTGCTTTTCTCCGCAAATATGAAATCACTCATAAGATAGCAAATCCTACCCCCAAACGAATGGTCAAGTGGAAGTTTCCAATCGGGAAATTTAGAGTATTCTGCAAAAATCCGTTACGCCTGACCGAAAAGATTGGCTCAACTGATTGGATGATGCACTTTGTGCTTATTAGACGGTGTACGAAACTCCCATTGGAATGTCTCCTTAAAGGATAGTCTTTGGCAAAGCTTGTCATCTTCCTGTAGAATTAGAGCACCGAGCATATTGGGCCATCAAAAAGTTTAATTTCGATCTAACCCAATTTGGATCCCACCGGGCTCTACAATTAAGTGAGCTGAAAGAACTTTGCAATAAAGCTTATGAAAGCTCTCACATTTATAAAGCCAAAATGAAAGCATTCCATGATAAAAACATTTCAAGAAAAACATTTGAACCTGGTAAAAAAGTTTGGCTCTTTAATTCTAGGCTGCAGGTGTTTTGAGAAAATTAAAGTCCAGATGGGATGGGTCGTTTGTTGTTGATAAAGTGTTCGATCATGGTGCGGTTAGAATAATTGATCCTAAGAATGGAACCATTTCAAGGTCAATGGTCAAAGGCTTAAACCATACATAGAAGGAGTATCTGAGAGTAGAGGTGTTAAGACCTTTAGTCTAAGTGATCCAATTGCATTTGGATGAAGATGTTAAACTTAGCGTTGGTTGGGAGGCAACCCAATGTAGTTGTTTTTGGGATTAGAATTTTTGGTTTCTTTTCTTGATTCAAGACCAGTTGGTAGACCTTGAACCCCTTGAGAAAAACCCTCTTGATTGTTCCCTTTGGCCCAAGACCCTTTTGCATCAGTTTAGTTATGCCATTGGGGACAATGGCATTTAAGTTGAGGGGTGAGGAAAGAAAGAAAATTTTGAAAAATAAAGAGAAAAATTAAAAAAAAAATTGAGAAGCTAAGCCTTTAAATATGTAGAATTAAAATTTCATTGAAAAATTATTTTTCATTAAAAGAGATTCCCGAACAGAAAAGTTGAGGAAACTAATAAAAGAATATTGAATTTTGTAGAAATTGGTAGCAAGTGATAGGAGTTAAAATTGATCTTATTTGAATATTGTCGAAACCGTTTAGAAATTGAAAATACTCCCAAGTTTGCCCTTGTAAAGATCAGAAGAGAAATTGTGAGAAATAAGACAGAAATTCTTCAAATTGTTAGAGATAGTGGACTACCTTGAACAGTGTTTCAAAAAAAAAAAAAGAAAGAGAGAGATAATAAAAGGTCAATAGACACCCTGGACTTAGTAACTGGGTCTTTTCACCTAAGTTAAGTGTCGATATTCGCGTCAAACGGGAAAGGGAAGGCCAAAGACACTTACCAAACACTTAGTAACCGGGTCTCTTCACCTAAGTCAAGTGTCGAGATTCGCGTCAAGCGGTGAAAGGTAGCAATAAAAATGTGTGTGCATATCAAGTTTAGGGGTAGAAACCCATCGTCAGAAATGATAAGAAGAATACCCACCTGATTTTAAAAATCAATCTCAGCTTATCGAGATAGTTTGCAAATGGAAGGGTATATAAAGATTTTTAAGCCAAGTTTCTATAATGTTCAAGGCAAGACGGTTTTACCCCTTAAACCCAATACTGATCTATATAAAGTTTAAGAATTCTAGAATCAGGATACTTGATTGATCTTGTCAAGGATGATCTTGCAATGGGAATTATGTTTTTACTCAGTGTAATTTTAAGGCTGCATTACTAAGGGACTAGCAATGATCAAGTTGGGGGGTGTGATAACTCTGTATTTTGATGCCTTAACGGGAATCATTTTAGGGTTAGCTCTCCTTCTCTTCTCAGCCTTAGGATCACCTTAGACCAATCCTAACCCTCCATTCTCAATCCTAGGGTGCCCATATTTCTACAAAAACCTAGCTGTCGCCCCCTCTTTCTCTCTAATCCTAGTTACGACCACCCTTCTCTATAAAAAGGACCCTAGGGGCCCTAGAGAAGGGATTGGTCAATTCACCCAGTTCACAAGGCTAAGGTTTGTTGAGGAGTTCAAGGGTTGTAAAGGGGAAGAACACCCAGATTTTGTCAGGAGGTTTTCCTGAAAGCAGTCCAACCAATTTGCATGTACCGCCACTGGATTTGATCAACCATCCTTTTCATTTTCTTTACTTTCTTTTATGTTATTTTTATTCCATCAGTATTTTAGATTTAATTTCTATTTGTTTGTGTGTTTTACAGATCTGAATTCATCCGGTTCAAGGCTAAGGTGTCTCGAGGGGTTCGAGAGCTAAACGAAAGGAGAAAGCTTGTATTTCGTCTTCCTGGATAGCTATCGCCACTGGATCCGAATTTTGGATCACTTTTCTTTGTTTCTTTTGTTGATTTCAGTGTTCTTTACTTTCTAAACATTAATTATTGTCTTGTCTAATTTTGAATCTTTAATTTCAGCATTAATAACTTTTATTTTCTTATTTTTTTGCAAATCCTAGATCCATTTTTCTTTTATTTGTCTGGAACAAAAAAAATAATTTTTATTCTTGCTTCCTTGTGGGTTTGACTCCTTCCTCACCACGTACTACGTTGTTAAAGGGTATGTGAGGATTGGAAAAATTTATAAATTATTAAACTGGTGTTTTGAAGTGGTTAACGACACACTTTCGGCTATACTAGGGTGACAGATCAAAACCCTTCGGTCAGATTGAGGAGGTGAATATCTCTCTGACAAATTTAGGGACTTCTTAAAGGACAATGGGATTATATAACAGTTCTCTCCTCTTGTTACACTACAATTAAATGAGGTCTCAAAGAGAAGAAATCAAACTCTATTAGATATGGTCTGATCACTCCTTGTCTATTTAGAGTTACCCATATTCTTTTAGGGCTATGCATTGGAGATTGTAATACGTGCTGAATCAGGTTTGAACCAATTTTGAACCATGGACTAGTAGGAAACTAAGTGTGAGACACTTGAAAATATGGAGTTGTCCAACACATGTCAAAAAGACAAGTGCGAACAAATTGGAATCCAAAACTAGTCGTTGCCTATTTGTAGGAAACCCTAAGGACTCTGTAGGGTTTTTGTTCTATAACCCATGAGAACAAAAATTGTTTGTTAGTTGTAATGCCTACCTCTTGGAGGAGGAATACATCCTGAATAATCATCATTAGGAAGTTGTTCTTGATGAAGAGAGCTCAGGAGTAGTGAGAGATAATCCACAGATTCCAGACAATAATATCCAACTTAGAAGATCTACCCGGGTTTCCAAACCACCAGTAAGTTACGATTATGATCAAGAAAATTTTTTAATGGAAGGTACAGATAGTGAGGAAGATTTTGTGACATATACAGAAGCTATGTTGGACATAAACTCTCTGAAGGGGGTAGATGCCATGAAAATTAAGATGGACTCGATGAAAACAAATGGAGTATGGGCTCTTGTAGACCCGACCCTAGGGTGAAAGCAATCGGTTGCAAATGGATTTACAAGAGGAAGAAGGGCTCTAATAGAAATGTTGAGACCAATAAAGCTCGGCTTGTAGCAAAAGGGTACACTTAGAAAGGAGTCGATTATGAGGAGACCTTTCCATTAGTGGCCATACTCAAATCCATAAGGGTACTATTAGCCATAGCTACACACTACGATTATAATATTTGGCATATGATGTCAAAACTGCATTCCTGAATGGAGATCTTACTAAAGATTTCTATATGTAGCAGCCATAAGGCTTTGTTGCTAAGGGTAAAAAACGCATGGTTTGTAAGATAAATAGATCCATTTATGGATTGAAACAAACTTCAAGAAGATGGATGAACCTAGTTTGATCCAAATGATAGAAAGTCTACATCTGGATACATTTGGGATCCTATATTGTGAGCTAGAAAGCTAGTCCATGACTGATGCCAAGCACATTATCGCAGGTGAGGCAGCCAAATAAGTATTATGGATGAAGAATCTAGGAATCTGGAGTCATACCACATCACCCATTCTAGTGTTTTGTGACAATACTGTTTCTACGAGAGATTGTTAGTAGAGGACACATCCAAATTCAAAAGGTAGCATTAGTAGAAAATGTGACAGACCCATTGACTAAAACGCTAACACACAAAGCATTTGAGAAATATGTTGATAGTATTGGACTGAGGCTTGTAACCGGTTGGACATAAGTTTAAGTGGGAGCTATTAGACAGTGTATGCCCTTAGCTCCAATCAGATTAATGTACAAATGCATTTATTGAAAATGAATAAAAGCACATTATTGTTTCATGTTAATATTGGTATGTTTCTGTGTATTTACCCCTTAAACTAGACACTTATGAGAATCATTTTAGTTTAGAATGTTCTCAGCCATTGGGTATGTTAGACAGTTTATGCCCTTAGCTCCAATCAGATAGATGTACAGATCCATTTATTGTAAATGAGTGAAAATACATAATTGATACATGTTATATTTGGTGTGTTTTTGTGTAATTACCCTTAAATTGGACACTTATGAGACTCATGTTAGTTTAGAATATTCTCAGCAGTTGGATAGACTTGGGGAAGTTTATCCTACCAAGGCTGACACTAATGTGTTGCCAAGTCGGTTGGGGTGGCTTGTCTTGGCTGCCAGGGTTAGACCTGAAGCAAATATAGTAAGTATTTGTTTGAAACACTGAACCCGAACCAATTTCTAGTTATGCCCTAGACCTTGGAGACTGGTGGGCAAAACTAAAAAGTTACACCTCACCCCTAGACTCAATTAAGGTAATGCACTAGGTGTCGGGTTAGGCTATCTTTGATGTGCCAATCAGTGAGATCCTTCGGGGTCAAAACCTAGGTAAGTTGGGGCAGTCCGAGAATTCACTCGAGTGGGTGATCATAGTGACAGGATCAACCCCTTTGTTGGAAAAAGTGAATGATCAGGACTGCACTCTCTCTAATGGAAACCAAAACTACTGGCAGTCGATTTCAACCGTGTTTGAGATTTGTTTTGCAAAATATATTTATATGAATGTATATATATATATATATATATATATATATATATATATATATTATGTTTTATGAAAAGGCTTGCAAAAAGTTTTAATTCCCAGGATCTATCCAAGCATAGAGTGCAACACTGTACCTTGCAGCCGAGGAAGAGGTCCTCTCTTGTCGGTAGTGTTTGATCATTAAGGGCTGAGAGGTTAAGTGTAAGACCATTTAGGCTTTTGTACCTGATGGGCTATATCTCACTTAAGACCATTGCCCTTGGGCCTTCATATGATGGCTGGACCCGAGGACCATTTAGTGTAAATGTTGGGCCCATTAAGAGCCCATGGTGATGGACTTAGGGGTTCCCTATGTCAACAATGAATTCAGCCAGTCTTTGTTACAGAAGCTAGAGTGAACACATATAGTCTTTTGTGAGGTCATTGTTAGGGTCCCACACTATACAAAGAGAGCAAAGTTAGCCATCAATTAATAAGGGATGTGAGTCATCTCCTTAATGGGCCTAAAGCCCAAAGATTAATTGAATTAATTAGGGTGTCACATGACAACTTAAGCAGTCATGTGACATTGGCGAATTTGGGTACAGATATGGGTTTGGATCATCAGATAAGGACAAGAAGATAAGTCTTATCCACTTAAGGAGTCTAGATTCAAATAAATATTTGGATCAAGAAGCTCCTAACTGGATTAGGAGAGCAGCTCTTTAAGCTATATAAATAAAGGTGGGGATGAACTACTCCAAGTTTACACACTGCTCTTAGTTTTCTCTCTCTCCTTCTGCTCTTGCCGCCCTAACCCTAATTCGACCTCCCTTCTTGAACTATAGAGATCAGTTCTAATTCTGATTTTTGCAAGAAAATATCAGATCTAATTCGTGCTCACCTCCCTTGCTCGATCCAAGGTGTTGGATTGTAGTTCTTGTTGAAGCACTACATTGCTGAACCTGCTTCATCTCAAGTTGTGCCATCTTCAAAGGAAGTGGGTTTTAGTACCCTCTTTGAGCATGAACACCTACTTTGGGAACTACACATGTGGATTTCGTATAAGGTATTTCTCTCCCTTTCTCTTGGTTTTAGATCTGGTCCAGTTTGGTGTAAGAACGATCATTGAAAAATGCAGTTTTTCTAAAACTAGGAATACGATTCGTGGAAGGGAGAAAATAAATTTTTGAAATTTCACCCAGCCATCCAGCATGGTTCAACCATCCATATGATGGATCTCCCTTCTATTCAGTGGCATCAGAGCCAGGTTCAAGTCTTGAACCAAATTTGGATCAAATTTGAAGCAGACAAATTTGGTAGAATAGTTCTACTCAATATGTGTAGTTTCCAGTTTTTTTGATAAATCGGTTCTCAGTTTTGGGCGTTTTGATTTGAAATTAATTCTTTATTATTCTGCAATCATTTTAGAATTGTTCTTTTATTATTTCTTGAATTTTTGGGCTGTTGGTGTGATGGAGATCAGATTCTTTATTGGTGCCAAGATTTGTGCACCCTGCAATTTTATTTATTCATTTTGGTCTGTAAATAATTGTTTTTTTATTTTTAGACAAAATGTATAGGATTTGTTCTGATGTAATTAATAGAAAATTAGGGTTTTTATTTATTTTTACATTGGAAGACTTGCTGGAGCGCATAGAAGAGAAGAAGAAATTTTGCAAAAAATAAATCTGTAATCTGCAATTAACTCTTTTTCTTGTAGGTTTGTAGTTAGTCCGGATCAGATTCGGACCATCACACTTGCATCCCTATGTTATGTGTTTCTTGCTATGATTGAATGTCAACTTTGGCTGTTAATAATTTTAAATCAAAATCTAGGAAATTGTAACATGTTTTGAACACCAAACCCTAGGTCGAATTAACCTAGTTTGGTCTAAATTGGTTGGACCAAACCCATGGTTCAATGGGGTCTGTTCTCAGCCACATGGGTTACGTTTAAGTGGCTTAAATTTGGTTATGGGCCAAGGGTTTGATGGCCCATTACATGATATAATTCGGCTCTCCCTTGTAAGACCTAATTTCTGCTAAGTTAAAGCAACATCAGCCCAATTTTTAGCATAACTGCTATATGGGCCGAACTACTTTTTGTTGCTTAGCCCATATACCTAGATGTTATTATTGGATAATGCATGGATTTAATGGGCTGATTGTGTGTTAACTTAAATTAATTAGGATCTTTACAAGTTATTAAATGATTAGATCCTTTTTTGGATGTGAAGGTATGTAATGTGCTGAATGTGATTCGCACATGGGCCATAAGTACTTGGCCCATGTTTAATCATATGTGGCTCTCTACGAACATCATGGCTGAATTCACATCATTGCCATGATGCCCACAGATCATTGAATGATCTCCCTTCTCAATGGGTCTCCTAATCAATTTCCTGCCCAAGAGGAACCCCGCGGAACCCTAGCCCGTTTTGGGCCCATTTGAATCTGACTTTATGAAAGTCAGTGGGAGCCACTTTGTTATGACCTAAGCTAGGCCTAGGGACTGTTTTAATTTGTTCCCTCCAGATTAATATAAGTACAAGTGATAGGGAATATCATATGATGAATTCTCTAAGTGCCTTCCATCATTAGCATGAAAGCGGACTGAATTGGTGGGTGGAGATGCACCATAAAATTGGGTTATCCATTTTTTTGGTCTAGTCGGTTGGATTGCTTCACGAGATGATAGGAGCATCATAGACCGATGTGAGAGATGCCTATCCTAAAATGGAAGATTCTTTCACGGTACCTTGGGGTCCATGATATGACGGGTCAGCACTTACTAGACAGAAAGGTTTAACCTAAAATGATTATGAACCTTGTCTGGTAAAGGCCAAAAGGGAAAGCTCATTGGATGAGTGGATATGATCCTTAACAGAAAGTGGTGGGGTTTTGCAACTGAAACAGTTGGCTCCATGCACCTATGTGATTTCCCACATTTCCAAAGACATGTACCGTGTCTCCATCACTAAGATAGGAGGGAAATCTCAGAGATGAACAAATGGAGATGGATCATAGATAAAAGACCTTTGTATGTAAACATGAATCAATTTTAGGTCATGGACTAATCAGTGTTGCCTTTTATCAGAAATAGCAAACTGACAATTCACCAAGTTGTTGGATGGAAATAAACTTAAGGGACCCAATTATGCTGACTGGTTTTGTAACCTTAACCTGGTTTTAACATCTGAGAAATTGGACATGGTTGCCAAGAACCCTGCTTTGGAACGTCCGGGTGACAGGGCTTCAGAGGCATGAAAGAAAGAGTATCAAGAATGGGAGGAGAAAACTTTTCTTGCCTGGTGCTTCATCATAGCATCTTTGGACAATCAGATATAGAGATAGTTCAATAAGATCGAAGTGTCCAAGGATATCCTGGATAGCCTGAAGATGATGTATGARGAGCAGAGTCGTTTTGCTCGTCAAAAGGTCCTCAAACTATTGATGACAACCCAGATGACCGAGAGCCAACAGGTCTAAGACCATTGTTTAAAAATGATGGGTTATATTAACAAATTAGAGGCTCTTGGTTCTCAGCTAGATGAAGACACTAAAATTGAAGCCATCTTAAACTCTCTACCTCCCTCCTTCAATCACTTTGTCATGAACTACAACATGAACAAGCTAAAAGTTAGCCTTCAGAAACTCAGTAATATGTTGCAAAGGTCTGAAGATCTGATAAAGAAGGATAGCCGATAGCCATGCTTGTTGAAGGAGGCAAGTCAGGCAAAAGAAAGAGGAAGGGCAAGAAGAGGCCTCAAATAAAGCAGGCAAACCGAAAAAGCAGAAGAAAGACAAAGCATTGGATGCATGTCACTTTTGCAAACAAAAYAGGCACTAGAAGAGGAACTGTCCTTAGTATCAAGAAACCAAGAACAAAGAAGGTAACTTCGAATCTCTTGTCATAGAGACCAATTTGTCGGTCACTTCTACATCCTGGTGTATTGACTCCGAGGTTTCTACTCATGCATGTAACACATTACAGGGGTTCAGAGAAAGTAGAAGGCTGAGTGAGGATGATGTGACTCTTTACTTTGAGACTTCTACAATAGTTGCAGCTATAGTTATAAGAACTGTAGATCTAGTTTTCAGAGAAGGAACAATTAATAGTGATATGATTACTATTAAACTGAATAACAAATTCCTTATTCACAGAGAACTCGAGAATGGTCTCTATGTCCTCTATCCTTTGCAAACAAACATAACCAAAACTACATAAAAAATTATCCCCAAGAAAAGATCACGTGATACGGTTAATTTCACATGCCTGTGGCATTACCGACTTGGCCACATTAATATAGATCATATCACAAGGTTGGTAAAGGATGGTCCTTTGGATTTTCTAACTGTAGAAGATCTTCCAACTTGTGAACCTTGCCTTCAGGGTAAGATGACGAAATGACCATTTGCGGAAAAGCTTGAAAGATCTATGGGCACACTTAACTAGATACATACTGATGTATGTGGTTCCATGAATGTTAGGACACGCAACCAACACATTTTTTTTATAACCTTTACCAATGATTACTCTCGGTATGGTTACGTGTACCTAATGACACATAAGTCTGAATCCTTTGAAAAATCCAATGAGTTCAGACAAGAGGTCAAGAAACAGTTGGGGAGACAAATTAAAGCCCTTTGATCAAATTGACGAGGCAAATATCTCTCCGAAGAATTTAGGGACTACTTAAAAGACAATGGGATTGTATCACAGTTGTCTCCTCCTACTACACCACAATTAAACAGTGTGTCGGAGAGGAGAAACCAGACTCTATTAGATATGGTCCGTTCACTTCTTGTCCATTCAAAACTACATATATCCTTTTGGGGACACGCATTGGAGACTGCTATATACGTGCTGAACTGGGTTCCTACCAAATCCGTTCCTAAGACTCCCTAGGAGATATGGACCGGTAATAAATCAGGTGTAAGACACTTGAAGATTTGGGGTTGTCCAGCACATGTTAAAAGAATAAGTGCTGACAAATTGGAATCCAAGACCAGCCATTGCTTATTTATAGGCTACCCCAAAAGATCTATAGGATACCTATTCTATGACCCTAGAGAGCAAAGGGTGTTTTGTAGTTAAAATGCTTACTTCTTGGGAGAAAATAACATCCTAGACAATCATCGTAAGGAAATTGTTCTTGATGAGAAGAGCTCGGGAGTAGTGGGAGATGTCCTACAAGTTCCAAATAACACCCAACCTAGAAGATCTACTCGGGTTTCTAGGCCTCCAGTTTGTTACGGCTATGATTAAGAAAGTTACTTGATGAAAGCCACGATTAGTGAGGAAGATCCCCTGACTTATACGGAAGCTATGTTGGACATAGATTGCTTGAAGTGAGTTGATGTCATGAGAGTCGAGATGGACTCAATGGAAACCAATGGAGTCTGGACTCTATAGATCCACCCCCCAAGGAGAAAGAAATTGGTTACAAATGGATCTACAAGAGGAATAAGGGCCCCGATGGGAAGGTTGAGACCAACAAATTTCGTCTTGTAGTGAAAGGGTACACTCAGAAAGAGGGCATCGATTATGAGGAAACCTTTTCGCCAATGGCCATGCTTAAATCCATACAGATCTTGCTAGCTGTAGCAGCACACTATGATTTTGAGATTTGGTAAATGGATGTCAAAACTGCATTCTTGAATGGGGATCTTACTTAAGATATCTATATGTAGCAGCCACAAGGTTTCATTGCGGCGGGTCAGGAACACTTAGTGTGTAATCTTAACCGATCCATCTATGGAATTAAGCAAGCTTCAAGAAGTTGGAACATCTGATTTGACTCTACCATCAAACAGTTTGACTTTGAGCAGAATCTAGATGAACCCTGCGTTTATAGGAAATCAGTCGGAGATAAGGTTATGTTCCTGGTTCTGTATGTAGATGACATTCTACTTATTTGGAATGATGTAGAAATGTTGATTACGGTGAAGGTATGGCTTTTGTAGCAATTCTCCGTGAAAGATCATGGAGAAGCCTCCTACATCTTGGGACTTCGACTCTATAGAGATAGATCGAAAAGGATAATAGGATTATCCCAATCTACTTACATTGGCAAGATTGTCAAAAGATACAACATGGAGAACTTCAATAAGGGATTTGTCCCTTTCAGACACGGAGTCACTCTCTCCAAGGGTATGTCTTCCAAAACTCCCGAGGAGATTAAGGGCATGAGAGAGGTTCCTTATGCCTCAGCCGTAGGGAGCATCATGTATGCCATGTTGTGCACGCGGCCAGACATTGCTCAGGCTGTGAGTGTAGTAAGTAGATACCAATCAAACATAGGACAGGAGCATTGGATTGCTGTAAAGAACATACTCAAATACCTTCAAAGGACAAAAGAGTTTTGTCTGGTATTTGATGGTAGTTCACTATAGATCCTTGGGTCTACTGATGCCGATTTCTAGTTAGACACAGATGATAGAAAATCTAAATCTGGTTACATCTATATGATGGAGTCCTATGTAGTAAGAAAAATAGTCCACGACCCAAGCCAAGCACATTGTCGTAAGTGAGGCTGCCTAATGGATGAAGTTGTTCATCCTAGAACTTGGAATCTAGCACATATAGTGTGTATTTTTTTGAAACATTGAACCCGGACCAATTTCCAGTTATGCCTTGGACCTTAGAGACTGGTGGGAAAAACTAGAAAGTTATACCTGATCCCTAGACTCGATTATGGTACTACACTGGGTGTCGGATTAGGTTATCTTTGATGTGCCAATTAGTGAGATCCTTCGGGGGTCAAAACCTGGGTATGTTCGGGTTGTCTGAGAATTCACTTGAGTGGGTGATCATAGTGACTGGATCAACCCCTTTATTGGACAAAGTGAAAGATCGAGACTGCACTCTCTCTAGTGGAAACCAAAACTGTTGGCAGTCGATTTCAACTGTGTTTGAGATTTATTTTGCAAAATATATTTATATGAAAATATATATATTATGTTTTATGAAAAGGTTTGCAAAAGGGATGAGAGGTTAAGTGTAAGACCATTTAGGGCTTCTATACTTGATGGGCTCTATCTCACTTAAGACCATTGTCCTTGGGCGTTCATAGGATGGCTGGAGCCAAGGACCATTTAGTGTAAATGTTGGGCCCATTAAGAGCCCATGGTGATGGGCTCAGGGGTTCACTGTGTCAATAGTAAATTTGGCCAGACTTTGTTATAGAAGCTAGGCTGAACCCATATGTACTTTTGTGAGGTCATTGTTAGGGTTCCACGCCATACAAAGAGAGCCAAGCTGGCCAGCAATTAATAAGGGATGCGAACCACCTCCTTAATGGGTCTAAAGCCTAAAGATTAATTGGATTAACCAGGGTGTCACGTGACAGCTTAAGCAGTCATGTGACATGGGCGAATTTAGGTACAGATATGGGTTAGGATTAGTAGATAAGGAAAAGAATGTAAGTCTTATCCACTTAAAGAGTCTAGATCCAAATAAAGATTTGGATTAGGAAGCTCCTAATTGGATTAGGAGAGCAACTTTTTAAGCTATATAAATAGAGGAGGGTGAACTGCTCGAAGTTTACACACTACTCTTAGTTCTCTCTCTCTCCTTCTGCTCTTGCCGCCCTAGCCTTAATTCGACCTCCATTCTTGAACTGATAGAGATCAGTTCTGATTCTGATTTTTGCAAGAAAATATCAGATCTAATTCGTACTCACCTCCCTTAATCAATCCAAGTTGTTGGATTGTAGTTCTTGCTGAAGGACTGCATTGCTGAACCTGCTTCATCTCAAGGTGCACCATCTTCAGTGGATGGGGGTTTTGGTACCCTTTTTGGGTGTGAGCACCTACTTTGGGAACTACATGTGTGGATTCCATATCAAGTATTTCTCTCTCTTTCTCTTGGTTTCAGATCTGGTCTAGTTTGGTGTAAGAACGATCCTTAAAAAGTGCAGTTTTTCTAAAACTGGGAATATGATTCCTGAAAGGAAGAAAAGAAATTTTTGAAATTTCGCCCAGCCATCCAGCATGGTTCGGCCATCCATGTGATGGATCTCCCTTCCCTTCAAGGTAGTAGACTTGGGAGTTTATCCTGCTAAGGCTGACACTGATGTTTCACCAAAGAAGTTGGGGCAACTTGTCTCAGCTACTAGGGTTAGACCCAAAGCACATGCAGTGTGTGTTTGGATAAAACATTGAACCCGAACCATTTTCTAGTTATGACCTAGACGCTAGAGATTGATGGGCAAAAGTGAAAAGTTATACATAACCCCAAACTTGATTATGGTGCTGCACTACGTGTTGGATTGGGTTGTCTTTGATATGTCAATTAGTGAGATCCATTGAGGGTCAAAACCTGGGTATGTTGGGGCAATCTAAGAATTCACTTGAGTGGGTGATCATAGTGATAGGATCAGTCCCTTTTTTGGACAAAGTGAGTGATTAGTTTTACACTCCCTCTGATGGAAACATAAACTATCAATAGTGAATTTCAACTGTGTTTGAAATATGATTTTGCAAAATATATTTATGATATATATATTAATGTTTTATAAAAATTTATGCAAAAGGTTTTAATTCTCAGGATCCATCCGAGTAGAGTGTGACACTGCACCTTGCAGTCAAGGGCGAGGTCTTTCCTTATCGAGTAGTGTTTAATCATTATGAGCCGAGAGGTTAAGTGTAAGAGACCATTATAGGGCTGATTACCTGATGGGCTTTATCTTAATTAAGTTCATTATCCTTCAATCTTCATAGGAGGGTTGAATTCAATGATCATTTAGATGTAAATGTTGGGCCCATATTGATGTGCTCAGGGGTTCACTGCGTTCAGTAGTGAATTCAGCCAAGCCTTTTCACAGAAGCTGGGTCGAACCCAAGTGGACTTATGTRAGGTCATTGTGGGGTCCCACGC
The DNA here is from genome assembly GCF_000365185.1 of Nelumbo nucifera. The sequence continues at coordinate 3,632,854 of NW_010729119.1, read as the reverse complement.
CATACAAATCAGGCCTAAGTTGGCCATGCAACATCTTGGGTCGTGAGCTTTTGAAGTAAATGAGCCTATGGCCCATAATTAATAAGATTAAGTAAATTGTCACATAACAACTTAAGTTATCATGTGCTCCCGGTAAAATATAGGTTTGCAAATGGTTATGGAGGTCCCATTCTGTTAAGATGATAAGGCTTATCTTTTAATAGAGTCTAGATCTCATTTAGATTTGGATAACCTCTTAATTTGATTAGGAGAGTGCTCCATAAGGAGATAAAAGAAGAAGAGAGTGAACCAAACTAGAACACCACTCTTTCTTGTTCTCTCTTCTTCTCTTTTGTCTTCCAAGAAATCCTATCATGGCCTAGGCTTTCAAGAACTTATTTATATCAATTTTCTACTTTGTCTTTACAAGAAAATTTAAAAGAAAATTAGACTCACTTACCTCATTTGATTCAAGCAACTTGGATCATAGCTTTGCTGAAAACAATGTTGCTAAACTGGCTTTATCTACACATTGTACCATCTTTAGTGGAGACTGGTTTTAGAACTGATTTGGGCATGATTTCCCACCTTAATATTTGCATCTGTGGAATCCATATCAGGTATACATTTTTCTCTTTATTTGGTTTCAAATCTAGGCCGGTTTAGTGCAAGATCGATCTAGACAATTCAGTTTTCAAATTCACCAAGAAATCGGTTCTCGTAAAGGTTGGAAAAATTTTTGTAATTTCGCCCAGCCATCTAGCACAGTTCAACCATCCATATGATAGATTCTAAACCCTTCCAATACAGTCCTCTAGGGGTCTGCGACATGGAGACCCTCTCTCACCTTATCTCTTTATTCTAGCAAAAGAGATGTTAAGCATGGGCTTAAAAGTTATATCATCTTCCACTTGGTCGTACTCTACTCAGTGAGGTTGTCCTTTAGTTTTTCATTCTTTGTATGTGGTGTTAGACAGTGTATGCCCTTACCTCCAATCAGATTGATGTACATATCCATTTATTGTAAATGAATAAAAGTACATAATTGTTTCATGTTATAATTAGTGTATTTCTGTATAATTACCCTTAAACTGGACACTTATGATGAAGGGATGAGAGATCCATCATATGGATGGCCGAACCCTGCAGGTAGGTTGGGCGAAATTTCAAAAATTTCTCTCTCTCCCATGTGGGAATCACATTCCCTATTTTAGAAAACTGCATTTTCAATGATCAATCTTGAACCTAAACCAGACCAGATCTGAAACCAAAAGGTAGGAGATGGATATACCTGATACGGAGTAGTAGTAACCCCCAACAAAGGTATTCACGCCCAAGGAGATTACCAAAGACTGCTCCCACTGAAGATGACACAATGTAGGGTGGAGCAGAATCAGCAGGATGGCTCTTCAGCAAGAACCAGATTCTTCACCAAGAATCTGATAGAGGGAGAGTGAGCATGACTTCAGATCACCTTTTCTGCCAAAAGGTGATATCAAGAACCCTTCTTAATTGCTCCTACAGGTGGATATCAAATGGGTAATGGCGACAATAGAAGCAGAAGGCAAGAGCAGAAATTGGTGTCAATCCAACTGTATGTTGTATTCTCTCTTGAATCACTAAGACTGAAGGATGATTTGGGGTTCTCCCTTCTCCTTTATTTATAGCCTTAAAGAGAGGTTCTCCTAATCCCATTAGGAGTTTTCTAATCTAAATCTTGTATTTGGATCTAGACTCTCTTTAAGAGACAAGGATAATCCCTTATCTTATTTGCAGATAAAGATCAGCCCTCCTAATCTAATTAGGAGTTTCCATATCTAAATCTCTATTTGGATCTGGGCTCTCTGAGTGGATAGGGACAATCCCTTATCCTTATCTGTTGATCTAAATCCCAGAACCGCCCATCTTTAATTAATCTAATTAATTCAGTTCGAATTTGGCTTTAGGCCCATTAAGTCTATGTGCTCACTTATCCTCCAAACTGCTGCCCAATTGGATGTCCTTGTATGGCGTGGGAACCAAACATTGATCTACACATCAGCCACATGGGTTCAGCCCAGCCTCTGTTACAAGGCCTGGCCGAATTCACTATAGGAGACAACGAACCCTTGAGTCCATCACCATGGGTTCTTAATGGGCCCAACATTTACACTAAATGGTCCTTGGGTCAAGCCACCTTATAAAAACCCAAGGACTGTGGGCAGATGCAAGATTAGCCCATAAGGTATTACCCT
>NW_010729119.1:3575378-3623027 GCF_000365185.1 Nelumbo nucifera | reverse complement strand
TAATCAAACACTGCCCGAAAAGAGAAGACCTCTCCCTCGGCTGCAAGGTACAATGCTRCACTCTCTACTCACATGGATCCYRGGAATTAAAACCTTTTGCAAACATTTTGAAACCATAATATATATGTATATCTCTATATAAATATATTTTGCAAAACAAATTTCAACGGATGAAATCGGCTACCGGCAGCTTTGATTTCCATTAGAGAGAGTGCATCCCCGATCATTTACTTTGTCTGACAAAGGGGCTGATCATATCACTATGATCACCCACTCAGATGAATTCTCAGACTGTCCCAACATACCTAGGTTTTGACCCCCTATAAGGATCTCACTGATTGGCATATCAAATACAGCCCAATTTGACACCTAGTGCAGTATCATAATCGAGTCTATGGGTCAGGTGTAACATTCCAGTTTTGCCCATCAATCTCCAAGGTCCAGGGAAATACTGGAATTTTGGTCCGATTCAGGGTTTGAAGAAAATCTACACTACACCTACCTCAGGTCTCACCCTGACAATTGAGACAAGCCACCCCAACCAACTTGGCGGCACATCAGTGTCAGCCTTGGCATGATAAATCTCCCCAGATCTATCCAGTGGCTGTGAAGATTCTAAACTAATACGAGTCTTATAAGTGTCAAGTTTAAGGGTATTACACAGAAACACACCATAATAACATGAATCAAATATGTACTTTAYTCATTTAMAWTAAATGTCATAATGTACATCATTCTGATTGGAGCTAAGGGCATACACTGTCTAACATATGAGACTCGTGTTAGTTTAGAATGTTCTCAACCGTTGGATAGATTTTGGGAAGTTTATCTTGCCAAGGCTGACACTGAAGAGCTGCCAAGAAGGTTGGGGTAGCCTGTCTCAACTGCAAGGGTTGAACACGAAGTAGATGCAGTGTATGTTTGTTCGAAACACTGAACCCGGACCAATTTTTAGTTTTTCCCTTGACCTTGGAGACTAGTGGGCAAAACTCGAAAATTACACATAACCCCTAGACTCGATTATGGTATTGCACTAGGTGTCGGATTGGTCTGTCTTTGATATGCCAATCAGTGAGATCCTTTAGGGGTCAAAACCTGGGTATGTTGGGGCAGCCTGAGAATTCACTCAAGTGGGTGATCATAGTGACAGGATCAGCCCCTTTTTTGGACAAAGTGAATGATCAGGACTGCACTCTCTCCGAAGGAAACAAAAACTGCCGGTAGTCGATTTCAACCGTGTTTGAGATTTGTTTTGAAAAATATATTTATATGATAATATATATTATGTTTTAAGAAAAATGTTTGAAAAAGGTTTTAATTCCTGAGACCCATCTAAGCAGAGAGTGCAACACTACACCTTGTAGCCCAGGGAGCGGTCCTTCCCTGTCGGGTAGTGTTTGATCATTATGGGCTGAGAGGTTAAGTGTAAGAGATTATTTAGGGTTGTTTTACCTAATGGGCTATATCCTACTTAAGTCCATTGTTCTTGGGCCTTCATAGGATGGCTGGACTCAAAGACCATTTAATGTAAATGTTGAGCCCATTAAGAGCCCATACTGTTGGACTTAGGGGTTCACTGTACTTGATAGTGAATTCGGTTAGGCCTTTTCACAGAGGCTTGGCCGAACCCATATGGGTTTATGTAGGGTCATTTTTGGGGTCCCACACCATACAAAGAGAACCAAATGGGCAAGCAACTACCTAGAGATGTGAACCACTTGCTTAATGGGCCTAAAGGCCATGATTAATTAGATTAATCAAGTGGTCACATGATAGTTTAAGTAGTCATGTGACTTGGGCGAATATGGGTTTGGATAAAGGTATGGAGCACCCATTAGGATAAGAGGATAAGTCTTATCCACTTAAAGAGTCTAAATCCAAATAAAGATTTGGACTAGGAACCTCCTAATCAGATTAGGAGTGGTGCTCCTTAAGGTTTATAAATAGGGAGGAGGCGAACTACTCCAGATAACACACTGCCCTCAGTTCTCTCTCTGTTCTTGCCACCCCAGAAACCCTAATTTGACCTCCACTTCTTGGACTACTATTGATCAGTTCCTTCTTTGATTTTTGCAAGAAAAATACAGAGAAAATTCATGCTCACCTCCCTTGTTCAATCCAACGTGTTGGATCACAGTTTTGCTGAAAACTGTGTTGTTGAACTGGCTTCAATTCAAGCTATGTCATCTTTAGTGGAAGTTGGTTTTGATACTCTCTTTGGGCATGAACTACCACTTTGGGAGGTACATTTATGGAATCCGTATCAGGTATACTTCTCCCTTTCTGTTGGTTTCAAATCTGGTCTAGTTTCGGTGCATGAACGATCCTAGAAAAAACAGTTTTTCAAAAATTGGGAATACGATTCCCAAAAGGGTAAAAGAAAATTTTTCTTTGAAATTTCGCCCAACCATCTAGCATAGTTCGGCCATCCATATGATGGATTTCCCCTTCCGCCATGTGGATGATACCATTACTTTCACTCGAGGTAATAGATGATCCCTTTCTTTAGTTATGGACTTCATCAAAATATATGAATGATCTTATGGCCACCTTGTTAATGTAAGTAAAAGGTTTTCCTTCACCACAGAAAATCTTGAGCCTCCAAGGTCCATATTATATCTTTTGTCACTGACTTTTCTCAGAAGAACTTCCCATTCATATACTTGGGAGCTCCCATTTTAAAGGGTAGGACTCGCATTTCTAATTTTTCTAGAATTGTAGACAAGGTGAATTCCTGGCTTGTTGGGTGGAAGAGTAAGCTTTTATCAAGGTGTGGAAAGTTGGTGCTTCTAAGGCATGTCATATCCAGCTTCCCCATTCACGTTCTTGCTACCGCAAATGTGCCCAAAGGAGTTATTAGGGGGTTCAAACTTGGAAGGTAAACACCGTTGGGTTTCTTGGAAAGAATTCTGTCATCCTATTGTGGAAGGTGGTCTTCATATTAACAATTTAGCAGATGTAACAAGAATCTTCAGACTGAAATCTCTATGGTGTTGTTGTACTCGAACTTCTCTTTGGGCTGAATTTTTTCTTTCTAAATATCTCTAGAACAACCATTTTCACCTTGCGTATTTGCCTACTTGAAGTTCTTCTTTTGGTAAATCTTGTTTTGACCTCTTTGAGATCTTCTTACAGCAGACGGTGTAGCTTGTTGGGAATGGCAATATGTAATTTTGGTTGGATCGATGGTTTACGGGTGGTTGTTGGATTGATGATGAGGTCGGTGACATTATCCAAATTGACTTATTGGTCCGGATTGATAATGTGCTTAATGCAGATGGGATTGGGACCTTAGTAGGGTGGAGAATGCTCTTACGGTTGAGACCATTAACCGAATCAGATTTATTGGAGTCCATATCTCTAATAGAGCTGATAGATGGGTTTGGTTATAGAATTTTGATAGTGTTTCTACTACCCACTCGGCTTAGGAAGTCATAAGACGGAGGAGCCCCCATGGATATGTATAAATGGAATTGGAATCAAATTCATGATCACAGTTGAAATGGAAATTCAGCGAATCAGAATTCCTCTTCCTTCCCGATGTACTAGTTATAAGTTCCTATCAATTGAAACTCTGATTCACTTTTTTATCCATGTTGCTCTTTCTCGTAAAGGTGGCAGCAGGTTTCTAGTTCCAAAATTTCCCATTTTAATTTTATAGTAGCAATTTTGTTCGCTGATTATTTGTTGGGAGGTTTGGAAAGAAAGAAATGGGACAGGAAATCTCATGTAAGAAAACAATATGTATATATGTCCTGTTAACAACAATAACTCACAAAGAAGCCTGAGGGCATTACCCCTCCGTGACATTGCTCAATTATTAAAAAGAAGCTTGAGGGTGTTACCCCTCTGCAACATTACACAAATGTTCATAATGAAGCCCGAGGGCATTACCCGTCCACGAATTGCTCAGTTATTACGAAAATGCCCAAGGGTGTTACCCCTCTGCGACATTGCACAAATGTTCATAACGAAGCCCAAGGGCATTACATACCCCTCCACGAACTAATATACATATGACAAAGGCACCAAGCTACCAAAGACCCATTAACTCCAATGGACTTTGGTTCGATGCTAATCCTCTAGGCACTATGTATCAAAAAGACACCAAGGTGCCAATGACCCAACAACTCTAGGATAAAACCTCCCCAAAGTAGAGATAAAGCCATTTCCTCAGAACCACAAGGTACCCAGAATTCTCTCCTAGACCAATATACTCGAATGCAGCCTTCAAAGTCCCGTTCAAAATCAGGGATATCTTCAAACTAACAAAGAGACTTCAACTAATTGACAACTGCTTCGGTACTATCCTCCCGATGATTAATAGGTTTCTGGAAATTTTCCTTAATAACTTCATGAACAAGGATTTCCAACAAGATGTCACTCATAGCCACTTCAAAATCCTACACCATGAATAAGATAAACAAGAAAGAAGAAAAAAAAAAAAAGATATAGAAAGATCAAATGAAAATAAGACAAAAATGGATCAAACCCTAACACTAGCTAGAGTGACAAAAACATCAGCCAAGGTATGAACATCACCCTCGAGTCACTTAAATCTACATCCACGCTTGGAGTAACGCCACTACCATCAGTACCCTCCCTATCCCCAGTTACCCCAACGCTGGTACCATCCCTGCTTATGATAGTGGCAGCAGCCACCGGAGACACATCCAACACATTTTTGTGCAAGGCCACAATCAACAATACCCTCTTCACCTTTGATATGTACACTCTAAACAAATTTTGAACTAGCAGTCAAGCTATTAACATTTTTTACACCTACGGTAATGGACTCCGCTGGTGCCGTAGCAACTTCATCTCTAATTAGAACTTCCTAACCAGACTCAGGAACTTCATCGTGCCTTCAAGTTACGGCCGTGGACATCGTTGATGTCGTACACTTAATAGCAGATAGAATAAAGGAAAAGGAAAAGTATTATCAATACTCCTAAATTCCCAAAGGATCATTCATATGGCATAAATTTCCTAATTTGAAAGACGACCAAAATTATGCCTATGCCATTATTGTCAGGATACCACTTTGGGTGTTACGATTGGTTAGAAACTGTTTGAGTTTCAGGTCTCAAGATGGGTGGGTAAAAGGTATCGGATATGGGTGATATTGGTATGTCGGATTTCAACATTTCAAGTTCTACGTATCTATATTTTCAGATTTTTGACATGATGTGAAATAACTTCAGGATGCAAATATCCTGATTAGATGATCATAATCGATTCCAGCTTTGGGTCTTAAGATGACGAGATAAATGGTACTGGGTTTGAGTGATCTTGGTATCGTCAGATTTTGAATTTTGAGCTCTACGTACCCATGTTGACAGATTTCTGACTTGACATGGGATAAGTTTCAGAATCAAAATGATCCCAATTAGACAATTAGAATCAGTTTTGGTTTCGGGTCTTAAGATGAAGGGGTAAAGATTTAGTTAATCTGCATGTCATTAAATTCAAAATTTTGGGATTTACATACATGTGCTTTTGGATTTCTAACTTGATGTGAGGTAAGGTTTAGGATCAAAATGATCTTGATCAGACAACTGGAATTGGTTTCAGTTTTGGTTCTCAAGATGATGGGGTAAACGTTATTGGGCTCTATGTACCTATGTTGGCAGATTTCTAACTTGATGAGGTATAAAGTTCACAATCAAAATGATCCCAACCGCACGATCAAAATCGATTCTGACTTCATGCCTTAAGATGAAGGTGTAGACAGTGTCAGATTTAGGTGATCTTAGTATTGTTGGATTCAGAATTTTTGTTGGGAGGGATAGAAATCAGATTATGGATGCTTAAACCATACTTAATGGCTTGGAAATTTTACAAAAATATTTTCTGACCTACCCTAGGAACCGATTTTCTGGTGATTTTGAAATATGAAATTTATGGATTGATCTTGCATTGCACCAGACCAAATTTGAAATGAAAATCAAAACTAATTATACCTGATACAGAGTCCACAAAGTATAGTTCCCAGAGTGGTAGTTCACGCCCAATATCAATCCCAAAACTGGCCTCCACCTGAAAATGGCACAATGTATATGAAAAGATGATTCAACAATACCATTTCAACAAAATTGCTATCCAACTTGCTTGGATCGAATGGGATTTGTGAGTGTGATTTCCCCAACGTTTTTCTTGCAAAAATAAAGTGGAAAAACTGATATAAATCAGTTCTTGCAATGGCTAGGTCATGGGTTTTTGGGAGGCAAGTGAAAAGAGGAGAGAACAAGAGAGTGGAGAGAATCAGATCAATTGGACTCTCCCCTCTTTCTCCTTTATATAGAGCACTCTACTAATCTAATTAGGAGTTTATCCAAATCAAATTTAGATCAAGACTTTATCTTTAATTGATAAGCATTATCCTCTTAAGAGGATAGGTGCTACACACCCATTTCCATGCCCAGTTTCGATCCAAATCACATGATAAATTAAATTGTAATGTGATCACATAACTAATCACACTAGTAATGGGCCTTAGGCCCACTATCTCCAAAGGCTCACATCCCTAAGTGTTGCATGGACACTTTGGGCCTAAATATTGTATGGTGTGGGACCCCACAAGGTTTCACACAAGTCCATAAGGGTTTGACCCTACCCTTGAAAAAGGTTAGGCTGAATTCATAGCTCAGGTTAATGAACCCCTGAGCCAATCATTTTAGGTTCAATTTGGGCCCAACATTTATAACTAAATGATCATTGCATTCAGTCACCTTATGAATACCCAAGGATAATGAATTTATGTAAGATAAAGCCCATCAGATAATCAACCCTGTAATGGTCTCTTACATTTAACCTCTTAGCCCATAATCATTAGAACACTACCCATAGGGAATGACCTCTTCCTTGACTACAAGATGTAGTATCACACTCTTTGTTCAGATGGATCCTGGGATTAAAACTTTTTGCAAACCTCTTTTTTTATAAAATAGTAATATAACATGTAAATATATTTTGCAAATCAAATCTCAAATATAGTTGAAATCTATTGTCGGTAGTTTAGGTTTCCATTAGAGAGAATGTAACCCTGATATTAACTTTGTTTGGCAAAGGGGCCGATCCTACCACTATGATCACTCACTCAACCGATTTCCCAAACTGCCCCAACATGCCCAGGTATTTGACCCTTGATGGATCTCCTTGGTTGACAAATCGAAGATAGCTTAATCCAACACCTACTGTAGTATCATAATCAATTATGGGGTAAAGTATAACTTTCCATTTTTTCCCATCTATCTCCAAGGTCTAGGGCATAAATAGAAATTGGTCCAAATTAAATGCTTCTTGTAAGTACCCATTGGCTATGCTTGGGGTCTAACCTTAGCAGTTGAGACAAACCACTCCAACTGTTTGGCAATACACTAGTGTCAGCCTTGTCAAGATTATTAGGCAGTGTATGCCCTTAGCTCTAATAAGATTGATGTACAGATACATTTATTGTAAATGAATAAAAGTACATTACTGTTTCATGTTGATATTGGTATATTTTTGTGAAATTACCCTTTAAATTGGAGACTTATGAGACTCGTGTCAATTTAGAATGTTCTCAGTTGTTGGATAGACTTGGGGAGTTTATCCTGACAAGGCTGACACTGATGTGCTACCAAAGAAGTTGGGGCATCTTGTCTCAACTGTTAGGGTTAGACCCAAAGTACATGCAATGTGTGTTTGGTTTAAACACTAAACCCAGACCATTTTCTAGTTATACCCAAGACTTTGGAGATTGATAGGCAAAACTGAAAAGTTACACATAACCCCTAGACTTGATTATGGTTGGATTGGGTTATCTTTGATAAGCCAATCAGTGAGATCCATTGAGGGTCAAAACCTAGGTATGTTGGGGTAGTCTGAGAATTCACTTGAGTGGGTGATCATAATGATAGGATCAACCCCTTTATCGGATAAAGTGAATAATAAGGCTTACACTTCCTCTGATGGAAACTTAAACTACTAGTAGTGGATTTCAACTGTGTTTGAGATTTGGTTTTGCATAATATATTTATATGATATATATATATATATATATATTATGTTTTATGAAAAATGTTAGCAAAAGGTTTTAATTCTCGGGATCTATCCGAGCAGAGAGTGTGACACTGTACCTTGTAGCCAGGGAAAAGGTCCTTCTTTGTCAGGTAGTGTTGTGATCATTATGGGATGAGAGGTTAAGTGTAAGAGACCATTACAGGGCTGATTACCTGATGGGCTTTATCTTACTTAAGTCCACTATCCTTGGGTCTTTATAGAACGACTAAATTCAATGATCATTTAAGTGTAAATGTTAGGCCCATATTGAGCCCATAGTGATGTGCTTAGGGTTTTACTACGTTTAGTAGTGAATTCGGCCAAGCCCTTTTACAAAGAATGGGCCGAACCCCTGCGGACTTATGTGGGGTCATTGTGGGGTTCCACACCATACAAATCAGGCCTAAGTTGGCTATGCAACATCTCGGGTCATGAGCTTTTAAAGCAAATTAATAAGATTAATTAAGTTGTTATGTGACAACTTACTTGTTGATATGATTGTGGGCCAATGATATGAAATTTATATATATATATATATATATATATATATATTCTGATATATTATAGAATTGTTCTATTATGGATTCTTGAAATCTTGGGCTAAAAGTGTGATGAAAATCGAACTCTTGATAAAATTATTAAATAATTTGGTCATTTGATGGGCTAATCATGTGTTAATCTAAATGAATATAGGTTTTACAAGTTTTAAATCGATTTGGTTCAATTATGTATGTGTATGTCATGTGCTGAATGGATGCGATTCGTTCATGGGACATGTTGGAATGTTAATTTTATTTCTAATATTTGTATTCTGCTGAGTTAGGGTCCATTTGGACTAGTTAAAGCAGTTTTTTCTTTTGTTTTTTATGTTGTAACTTATGTAGGGGCATAAGGGTCCTTTCCCTTCTAATTATAGTCACCCTATATATATTAATATAAATTGGCGTCGCTATTAACAGTAGGCCATAGAAGCTTGACCCATATATTGACTTATGTGGCTCTCCATGATCATCATGGTTGAATGCACTTAATTGCCATGATGCCCATGGATCATTGTAGAATCTCCTTTTCTAATGGGCCACCTCAATAGCTTCCTTCCCAAGAGGAACCTCGTGGGAGCCCTAGCCCATTAAGGGCCCATTTGAATCTGACTTTATGAAAATCAGTGGAAGCCACTATGGTATGACCTAAATCTGACTGAGGAACTAATATACATGTTCCCTTATATAAGTGCAATGAGATAGGAAATATCATAAGATGATATCTCTAAAGGCCTTCCATCATTACCATGGAAACGGACTGAATTGGTGGGTAGAGATGCACCATAAAATTGGGCTATCCATTTGAGACAGTTAGTAGGATTGTTTCATAATATGATAGGGGCGTCATAGACTAGTGGGAGGACAACAGAAAGGAAATCAGTTCATGACCACATCATGTGAATGATTGGTTATATAAATGAATTGGAGGCTCTTGTCTCCCAACCTGACAATGACACCAAAATTGATGCCGTCCTGAACTCTCTACCCTCATCCTTCAATCAGTTTGCCATGAACTATAACATGAACAAGATAAAAGTTAGCTTACAGGAGCTCAACAATATGTTGCAAAGAGATGAAAAACTGATTAAGAAGGACACGCCAATAACCATGCTTATTGAAAGTAGCAAATGTGGCAGGAAGAAAAGGAAGGGTAAGAAGAGGCCTTAGAAAAAGGGAGACAAACCGAAAAAGCAGAAGAGAGACAAATCATTAGATGAATGTCACTTTTACAAGCAGGCTAGGCATTGGAAGAGGAATTGTCCTCAGTATTTGGAATCCCACAAGAACAAAGAAGTTAATTTCGAATCTCTTGCCATAGAGACTAATATTTTGGTCACTTCTGCATCCTAATGTATTAACTCTAGGGCTTCCACTCATGCATGCAACACATTGCATGGGTTCAAGGAAAGCAAAAGGCTGAATGATGATGAGGTTATGCTTTACTTGGGGATGACTATAACTGTTGTAGCTACTGCTATAGCAACAATAGATTTAATTTTTAGAGAAGGAATTGTTAATTAAAAGATTGTCTTTATAAATTTTGAAGAAATCTAATTTTAGTTTTTAAGCTGTGTAAGGATGGTAATTCTATTTTGTTTAGTAATAAGATTACAATTGAATTGAATAACAAATTCCTTACAAAGAACTTAAGAATGGTTTTTATGTTCTCCATCATTTTCTAGAAACAAATGTGACTGAAACTATATCGGAACACATCCCCAAGAAAAAATACGTGATACAATTAATCGCACGTTCTTATGGCATTACTCACTTGGCCATATTGATATAGAACGTATCACAAGATTGGTGAAGGATAATTCTCTAAATTTTCTCATTGTGGAAGATCTACCAACTTGTGAGCCTTGCCTCCAGGCAAGATGGTAGAAAGGTAATTTATAGGTAAGCCTCAAAGAAGTATAGGCACACTTGACCTTATACATACTAATGTATGTGGTCCCATGAAAGTTAGGACACGGAACCAACATTGTTATTTCATAACTTTCACCAATGATTATTTTCTATATAGTCACGTGTACCTAATGAGACATAAGTCTGAATCCTTTGAAATGTTCAAAGAGTTTACAAGAAGTCAAGAAATAGTTGGGGAGACAGATCAAAACCATTCGATCATATCGAAGGGTGAATATCTCTCCAACGAATTTAGGGACTACTTAAAGGATAATGGGATTATATAATAGTTATCTCCTCCTACTACACCACAATTAAACGGTGTGTCAGAGAGAAGAAATCGGACTTGATTAGATATGGTCTAATCAGTCTTTGTCCATTCAGAGTTATTCATATTCTTTTGGGGGCATGCATTGGAAACTACAAGTTACGTGTTGAACCGATTCCAACCAAGTCGGTTCCTAAGACTCCTTATGAGCTATGAACCGGAAAGAAACCAAGTGTAAGACACTTGAAAATATGGGGTTGTCCAACACACGTTAAAAAGACAAGTGCAGACAAATTGGAATTAAAAACTAGTCGTTGTCTATTTCTAGGCTACTCCAAGGACTCTGTAGGGTATCTTTTCTATGTCCCACGAGAACAAAAGTGTTTGTTAGTCGAAATGCCTACTTCTTGGAGGAGGACTACATCCTGAACAATCATCATCAAGAAATTGTTTTTGATGAAGAGAATTTAGGAGTAGTAGGAGATAACCCACAAATTCCAAATAATAATATCTAGCTTATAAGATCTACCCGGGTTTCTAGACCTCCAACTCGTTATGGATATGATCAAGAAAATTACTTGATGGAAGCTATGAATAGTGAGGAAGATCTTGTGACTTATACGAAAACTATGTTGGACATAGTCTCCCTGAAGTGGGTAGATGACATGAAAGTTAAGATGGACTTAATGAAAACCAACATAATTTTGACTCTCATAGACCCACCCCCGGGGTGAAAAGCAATCGGTTGCAAGTGGATCTATAAAGTGGAAGAAAGGCCCTGATGGAAAGGTTGAGACCTATAAAGTCAGCTTGTAGCGAAAGGATACACTCAGAAAGAAGGAGTCGATTAGGAGGAGACCTTCTCACCTGTGGCGTTGCTTCTAGAAGCTGGAACATCTGATTTGACTCAATAGTCTAACAGTTTGATTTTTAGCAGAATCCGGATGAACCCTGTTTTTATAGAAAGACAGTGGAAGATATGGTTACATTTATGATTCTATATGTAGACGACATTCTGCTCATTGGGAATGATGTAGGAATGTTGACTACACTGAAGGTATGGCTTTCGTAGCAATTCTCCATAAAAGATCTTAGAGAAGCCTCTTATGTCTTGGGACTTCAACTCTATAGAGATGGATTAAAGAGGATAATTGGATTATCCTAATCTACTTACGTTGATAAAATCGTCAACATATACAACATGCAGAAGTCCAAGAAGGGATTCGTTCCTTTCAGGGATGGAGTCACTTTCTCTAAAAAAAATGTCATTTAAGATCCCTGTGGAGATAGAGGACATGAGAATGGTTCCTTGTGTTTCAGTCGTAGGGAGCATCATGTATGCTATGTTGTGTACTCGGCCAGACATTGCTCAGGCTGTTAGTGTTGTAAGTAGATACCAATCTTACCGAGGACAAGATCATTAGACTATTGTGAGAAACATACTAAAGTACTTACGAATGACTAAAGATTATTGTCTTATCTTCAATGGTAGTTCACCACAGATGGTTGGTTATACTGATGTCAACTTCTAACCTGACCCAGATGATAGAAAGTCTTTATCTAAATACTTTGGTACCCTATGTAGAAAGAAAAATAGTCCACGACCGAGGCCAAACACATTGTCATAAGTGAGACTGCCTATAAGTAGTGTAGATGAAGAAATTCGAAATGGAATTTGGAGTCCTACCATATTCCCCATTCCGCTGTTGTGTAATAACATTGCATTTATGGGAGATTGTTGGTAGAGGGGACATCTAATTTTAGAAGGTAACATTAACAGAGAATGTAGTAGACCCATTAACTAAACTACTAACACAGAAAGTGTTTGAAAAACACGTGGGTAGTATGAGACTGAGGCTTGTACCCGATTGGACCTAAGTGCAAGTGGGAGCTGTTAGACAGTGTATGCCAAGGATCAAAGTATTGGTATCGAGTATCGTATCGGATAACTCAAATATGGATACGGATACGAATATGCTTTGGAAATGCATGGATACGAACGAAAGATATAGAAACACTTGGATATGCTAGTGAAATGCATACAAATCACATAAATACATTAATCATACTAAACCGAAAGCTGAATTATCTATGAATAAGATATAAACACATAAGAAATGCATACTTCAATAGGTTATATGAAGAGAAATATTACAATAAACAATACCGGGACTCTAGAACATTCAAACATTGTATAACAATTATCACTCTTTCAATTTTATAATTATAATTTTCAAATTTTATTAATTATGGGAATATTTATTAATTTAGTATTTTATTTAAATAACAACTATTTTTTAAAAAATAAATATGTTTTCATTTTTAACATATAATGTCTTTTATTTTACACATAATTGTAAAATAAAACAAATAAACCATTTAAGGTAGATAAAATAAATTATATTTAATTTTCAGTTTTTATTAAATTTTTTAGGAAAATTAACCTTAAATTATTCATTTCAATTTTTATAATTATAATTTCTTGTTTTCCATTAATTTTGTTAGGAAAATTTATTTATTTAATATTTTTATATAATAACTCTATTTTTTCAAATAATAACTATGTTTTCATTTTTAACATTTAATTATGTGTAAAATAAAATATATAAATCATCTACGGTAGATGAAATATATTACTTTTTATAATTTTTAGTTTTAATTAATTTTTTTGAGAAAATTAAATCTTAAATTATTTATTTTAGTTTTCATAATACTATTTTTTAACTTGTATTAAAGATGAAAGCAATCCAAAAGTAGTCAATGTACAATTTTGTTAAACTAGACACGAATACACCTCCACATCAGTGTGTATCGGACCGTATCCATCGATATGGTGTGATACAGCCCGATACAGAGGCGTATCGTACTGATACGCATGACTCGTAAGATACATATCCAATCGTAGCGTATCTTGTATCCCTGATCATGGATACGGATACAATATGCCCCGTATTGGGAGTATCGTATCAATACCTTAATCCTTGGTGTTTGCCCTTAGCTGCAATCAGATTAATGTACAGATACATTTATTGTAAATGCATAAAAGTACATTATTGTTTCATGTTGATATTGGTATATTTTTGTGAAATTACCCCTTAAACTAGACACTTATGAGACTTTAGAATGTTCTCAACTGTTGAATAGACTTGGGGCATTTTTCCTGATAAGGCTAACACTGATGTGCTACCAAAGAAGTTGGGGTATCTTGTCTCAGCTGCTAGGGTTAGACTCAAAGCACATGTAGTGTGTGTTTAGTTGAAGCACTGAACCTGGACCATTTTCCATTTATGCCCTAGACCTCGGAGGTTGATGGGCAAAACTGGAAAGTTACACATAACCCCTGGACTTGATTATAGTATTGCACTAGGTGTTGGATTATACTGTCTTTGATATGCCAATCAATGAGATCCATTGAGGGTCAAAACCTGGGTATGTTGGGGCAGTCTAAGAATTCATTTAAGTAGGTGATCATAGTGATAGGATCGGCCCCCTTGCCGGACAAATTGAATGATAGGGCTTACACTTTCTCTAATGGAAACCTAAACTACTAGTAGTGGATTTCAACTGTTTTTAATAAAAGATAATATATATATATATATTATCTTTTATTAAAAATGTTTGCAAAAGGTTTTAATTCCTACGATCCATCTGAGTAGAGAGTGTGACATGTTACCTTGTAGCCAAGGGAGAGGTCATTTCCTATCGAGTAGTGTTGTCATCATTATGGGCTGAGAGGGCCGAGAGGTTAAGTGTAAGAGACCATTACAAGGCTAATTACCTGATGGGCTTTATCTTACTTAAGTCCATTATCCTTGGGTCTTCATAGGATGACTGAATTCAATGATCATTTAAGTGTAAATGTTGGGCCCATATTAAGCCCATAGTGATGTGCTCAGGGGTTTACCGCGTTTAGTAGTGAATTTGGCCATGCCTTATTACAAAGGCTGGGCCGAACCCACGTGGATTTATGTGAGGATATTGTGGGGTCCCATGCCATACAAATCAAGCCTAAGTTGGCCATGCAACACCTTTGGTCGTGAGCCTTTGAAAAAAATGGGCATGAGGCCCATAATTAATAAGATTAAGTAAGTTGTCACATGACAACTTAATAGAGTCCATCCTATTATAAGAGGATAAGGCTTATCTCTTAATAGAAGATACATTCAAATTAGATTTGGATAATCTCACAATTTGATTAGAAATGCTCCATAAAGAGATAAAAGAAGAAGAGGGCGAACCAGACTAGACTACCACTCTTTCTTGTTCTCTTTTCTTTCCTTTTTTTTTATTTTCCGAGAAACCATATCACGACCTAAGCTTTCGAGGACTAATAGAGATCAGTTTTCTTCTGATCTTTGCAAGAAAAATTCAGAGGAACTTCAGGCTCACCTTCCCTAGTTCGATCTAAGCAGTTGGGTTGCAGTTTTGGTGAAAATTGTGTTGCTGAATCAGTTTCACCTACACACAGCACCATCTTTAGTGGAGGTTGGTTTTAGGACTGATTTGGGCATGAACTTCCACATTGAGATCTGCATTTGTGGTATCTGTATCAGGTATAAATCTCCCTCTTTGATTAGTTTCAAATCTAGTCCGATTTAGTGTAAGATCGATCCTGAAAAATATAGGTTTTCAAAACATAGGGAATTCGATTCCCAAAAAGATTAGAAAATATTTGAAAATTTGACTAGCCACCTAGCATGGTTCGGCCATCCATATGATGGATCCTAACCCTTCCAACAAGGATAAATTCCCCAAGTCTATCCAATATGAACATAAAACAACAATATACTTTATTCATTTACGGATAAAATGTTTATGTACATCAATCTGATTAGAGCTAAGGGCATACACTGTCTAACAATTTTAGCCTATACATACCTATCAAGTTGGATTTGTGATGTTAGGCCTAGGATCAAAAAGATTCCATACCAAGGGTTGGGGCCGATTCTAGCTCTAAGTTTTACAACGAAGGGGGAAACAATGTCAGYTTTGGGTAATCTTGGTATCGTTGGATTCGGAATTTCAAACTTTACGTTGGTTTGATTGGGTTAATTTGATAACCCAAAGCAAAAATCCCAAAAATACACCTAAGTCGCCTGAAAAGTTGGTTGGAGTATTGCTTGAAGATCTAAGTGATGCAAAGAGATAGATAAAGTCTACAAAGCGCAAAAATGGTATCTACAACCCACGTTCTTAATGAGGTAGGTACCTCAACCATCTTTAAATTCAATTGATAATTGATAAAATGTTGAATGCCATTGGCTGTGTAGGATGTAATTTAGTTAATTGCATGTATGTTGCTTTTCTTCGTTTAGAGCATATAGCTTCCTCTTTGCATTGCTAGTTAATTATCTCTTCTTTTTTTTTCTATATTTCTCATTATCTCTACATTGTATTAGTTGATTAAATTTACATTTGTCATAGATATTAGATCGTCCGTATAGGTCAAGTAGCCTTACTTCTATTGTACTCTCATTTTGGCATTACTAGCAACCACTATCTTTTTCATTGTTTTAAGTTTCTTTCATTTCATAATAGCTTAGGCTTTAGTTTTCTCAATATACTTTTAGCATACTCAGATCTATATTTTCTAATAGATATTTTCTTATATATTTTAGTTCTCATCAATAGCTCTTTGTTTATCATATATTAATTTCATTTAGCTTTCTTGCTTAACTTCCCTTTCTATTTTCTTTAAAATCACAACAAAGAAAATCTTTCTCTACATTAGTATTTGTTCCCATAGTTTAGTAGTTATCGTTTATACACTTTTTGCTTTCTATTTTTTTTTTTTAATTCTAACTCAATCTCCACATCTGATTTCTAGACATTTTCCCCTTTTTTAGTCTAAAATAATCATGCGTTCAGTTGTAGTATTAGTTTTGTTTTGTCTCTATTGCATTATAGTTAGAGTCACTAGATTTCCATGCTATATTTAATTATTAAGTTTCAGATTGTTAGTAGAAATATTATTTTCTTCATTCTTAGCTTCCAAATCTAAGGGTTCTTATGTTCCTAAGCATAGGGGTCTCGAATACATTCTGATTCCAACTATTTGGTTGGGCGGAGTTAGAATCCAACTGGTGGAATGAATTCCTCATTGGAGGGAATTATCATTCCCACTCCCTCGGGAATGAAATCCCATTCTTGCTTATTCCATTTTCTATTCTGATTCTTGTATGAACCAAATAGACTATGGGAATAGATCATTCCAATTCCAATTCTGGAGGATTTTTATTCCAATTCTGACTGTGAACCAACACAGCTCCTAAATAGCTTATCATTCTCTTTAGTTCAAAGCAAGGTTTTAAAACCAGACATGGAACCATTCTAGCCACTGGCTCTTGGGTCGAACACTCCGATGGTCCAGTTCAAACAAATGGCCTGTCCTAATTTAAATAAAATAAACTAAATTAAAAATAAATAAAATAAAAATAGCCAAAAACCGTTGTCCAGTCAATGCTTTGACCCTCCATGTCAGCAAGTCACTAACCAAATCAATGGTTTTTGGCCCAAGAGCTGTTTTAGGGTGAAATGGAACTGGTTACCTGAACGGTTCTTGGGTCAACTGGTCTGACCATCCAGTCCCACCTAGTTTTCAAAACCATGGTTCAAGGTCAGTGTTACCTAGCATATTTGTTTATGATTTCTTTTGTTTTCCATTTGAAGTTTAGTTGGATTTAATTTACTTTTCTTAGATATAATTTGCTCTAGAAATCCTGTTTTTTTGTAATTTAGATAGCATAGTTCTTTATCTTGCTTTTTTATTCAATAATTTATTAGTTAGCTTCTTCTGTTTTTCTATTACTCGATTAAAGTAGTTCATCGCAACCCAAAATCAGTAAAAACTGAATTGGAAATCTATCCAAGTAATGGTTGGTTTTCATTGGGCATGTATGGGATGCTAATACTTTCCCATAACGTACCTTGGTTCATGATGAGTCCCATGTCTTTTATTCACATTGGGCGATTTTTCTGTTTTTTGGGTATAAACCTGCTTTTCCTAAGCTCCTAATTCTAAAGGCTTATGTGGTGACTCCAAAATCAGTAAAATCCCCAAATTATTTTGAAGAATTAAAAGCAAATCTAGTTCCATCTCTCTCTCTTTCTCTCTTTCTCTCTCTCCGAAAAAGAATGAAGGGCGTGGGGTTCTGCACTTCTTTTGGGTTATTACAGAATGGACATAACATTATTATTATGTAATTCAAAATTTATTGAATTACAGTTAAAAACTCAGTATTCATAAGGGCACTTTAACTGAAAAGGAGATAATTCATTAAAATAATGGAATTTGCCTTGTAAGGAGTAATATGTTTTTATTAAAAAGGCAATTTACTTAATATGGAGTAGTCCCTAGAAACTGAAATGGTAATGTTGTACCTCTATTCTATTGGGGATGAATTCATGGCTATTCTTCAAGGGGGTGAAGATTGCAAAAGAGCAGAATCTAGAAAATTCGTTAATTATTGAAGGCGATACTAAGGTGATGATGGGATGGCTGATGAACCCACAATCCCTAATTTGGGCTTCTAGTGAAGTAATATTGAAAAGGTTCAGATGGATAACAAGCAATATATAATACGACCTTAAGATTACAATGAGTTTGAAGAACAGCAAATGGAATGGCTAATATATTGGAAAGCAAGGGGGTTATAGGAATATTTGTATTGGCCCTAATTGTAATAATAATCAGATTTTCTGTTTTTTTTTTTCTTTTATTTTGAGAGGTGCACCCACCCACTCCTCTCTTTGGGTTGCTTGTATTATTGTATACTCTGAAGTTTTTTAATAAATTAAGATTCTAAACTTATTTATCCAAAAAAGAGTGGTTGAGTTAAAGTATCCAAAAAAGGGTGTATATATGGATAGATGCTGATCCAATTGGACCCATCATTAGAGTATCCTTCGCCTTATAATTACTAATGTCCCCAATTGTTATAGATTGTTTTTCTTCTTCTGTTTTTAATATTTGATGTTGCTACTAAGCCTTTGTCCCAGACGTTGGTGGATTTAACTTAACCAAACAATGAATCCCAATTGCGAGATATACAGAGCATGTCGGGTCATTTAAAAATGCATTGATGAAAACTAATATTTTTTGGACGCTTTCAACCAAACAAACCAAAATTCTCAGTAAGGCTCAGTTTGAAAGGAGTATAAATACAAATTTGTAGAGTACAAAACCTTATATTTTGTATATATTTGTATTTGTACTCCTTCCAAACTGAGCCTAATGGGTGATTGACTAAAAGGTTAATCAGGTCTGCAAAAGTATAGAAGGGAACAAACAAGTATTATTTCTACTAAATAATGTACTTTACTGGTATCATTCATTTGGTTAAAGCTGGTCTGATGAATATACTGAAGCCACCATGATTTTCCTGATAAAGCTTTCAAGTATTCAAAGATGGACATGACAAATGGATTCAGATCAACATGATCTCAAACTCCAAATTCTAATGTCGATATGGAAAATACAGTAGCCAACTAGTAACGATTTTTTCTTTTTTTTTTGAGGAAACAGATGTTCATTGTATCTATACAACAAGCCCACCAATAAAACTTGTAGATATCACATTTTTTTTTTTTTTTGAGGAAACAGATACCACATTTCACATGATTCTTCTCTATAGTTGTGCAGTTTAGTCTTTGAAAATATTAATTAATATTCTCTAACAAACATCTGTTTTCCTTGGATTGGGCATACCGGCGGTGGAAAAGCCAAGTTGCCAATATCCCTCCATCGATTTCAGAGATCCAACTACAATGCGAGCCAAAACCATCTAATGAGAACCATTTTAATTTATTGATACCGGAGTTTCATCAACTTCAAAGATAAAATGGGTTTTCTATGAGAAGAGCTCAAACTAAAGAGCTATAAAGAAATCATAATTAGGAACCAAACAACTGCGTCTTCATCTAGCTAACAACTAAATATATATGATTCATTTTTAGCACAACATTGATATATCATCTGTGCAGGACTTTATATGGAAGCCCTGTACGATATCTCCTGCGACAATGAGAGCATATTGTTCCTCTGGAAGAAACAAGTTAACTGATAAAAGGGGTAAGGAAAATAAAAGACCAAAGAAGGATAAATGATAGTCACAAGGTGCACTCATTGTAATCTTAGAATCCTGCTATTTATCTCCAATCCAAATTGACGAGGAAGATCGATCCTATTGGTGGGTGCAACTTGACATCTTTAAATTTGTCTCGGTACCTGAAACAAAGATTAATTAATTAGAATGGAGAGAGAGAGAGAGAGATTCCAAAATTTTATGGAACAAAAGATTCCCAATGACCCATATTAATCATGTGAGTACAGTTCTCATGGAATTGATTAACAACCTATTAACCAGGGAATGAGATGCCAATGATTACATTAGAAACAAATCAGAGTACCTGAACAAAATTAACCTTAAATAACCCATAAAATATAAGAAAGGAACGTTGTAGAAAGAATAAATTTCATAAAAATAATGTTTATATCCATTCCAATTCCTACGCGGATATGCTTCTACCACCAATAGTTTGACCTACACACACACACAGAGAGAGAGAGAGAGGCCAAAAATTTGGAGCGCAGAATTACCAAGAAATAGGTTTCACCCATTTGCAAGCTCTGAGTTGAAACTCCGTACTCATTGAAAGGAACCGGCACTCCAGAAGAATGCACCAACATTACATCTTCACCAAATATTGATCTGAGGTCCAGTGGTCCTCTTGGAACCTCAGTAGGAATTCCATTGATGAACACAGTTATCAAACCTGCAATATATATTTTGATGGGAACAAAAACAGATTAGCCTTGATATAATTTTGTGGTAAACCATTGAAGATTAGGCCTATCAAACATCTTCACAAAACTAGAAAATTAAATCCATTTGAGAGATACGAAAAGCAGAAAGTTCAATATATAGAAGCAAGAATAATATATGATCACCATGTCTAAGAATCACAAGGACCAGAGGTTCTTGGTGAGCAGGCAAGTTTGATTAAGTGAGAATCATCCATATATATTTTCCACTCTACATTAGGATTTTAAAGAAATCCAAAAAACAAAAAGCATAGTCCAAATATTTCAGGTCAAGGTAAAGCTTTCTGCATTTACTTTTGTGTAAATTAAGAATCAGATAAAAAGAACTTACGATATGATGACTAGTGATAGAGAAAAAGGAGGTAAATGCAAAGAAGACAAATAGTTATCGAAAGAAACAAAAACTTCAAACTCCAGGAATAGAACAACTGCAAAGGGACTATCATAATTTGAAGCCATAAGTTTTGGAGTAACTTCATCAAATTGATGGAAAATTAGGAATAAGTAGAAATTCCACCTTGAGCTAGCCCTCAGAGCAAATTCTATTCTTATGGTTCTTAACTATTCCTTCTTTTATTTATATTTTTCATTGTTTTCTCTTTGTAATTTAAGGTGTAGCTAGCTAATCAAAGCAAACAAAAGAAAAACTGTTACCTGACTTTATGGAGCTAAGTTAGGGTGTGGAAACTCTAAAGAATTTCGACAAATGCCAGAATAATTAAATTCTGGAACAGAAGAGACGTGTGTGTCAACAAAAGTACCCGAAAACATGAACACGAGAATCAATATTTTTCAGGAATTACTTTGAGGCTCTAAATTCATGGTTAGTGGGGAACCAAAATTAAATTGACAATCAGTTGACAACCAGACGAACAGTTTATATGTTTCATAGGCAAAGGATAAAAAAAGGGGGGAAAGAAAGATAAAAAATCAATCAGAATTCCAATTACCAGATTGATAGTGAAAATTTGGGGTGTCTGAAGGGCACAAGATCGAATCAACAGTAGGGCTTTGCTCAGTCTCCGGCACACCCATTTGACGAGAAATGGCGAAGAGGTCATCAACACCATCACCTCCACATGAAGACGAAGAAGAACCAACAAGAGAAGAAGAAGAAGAAGATGATGAAGAAGAAGAAGATGGAAATGAAGAGAAAGTAGGAGAAGAGGAGGCAGCAAAACATGCACTAGTAGAAGTTGGTTCATATTGAATTGCACCAGTAGCTCGACCCGGAATTCGTGGATCGCCTGCCAACCCAGCTTGTATCTGCCTCTGCCGACGGCGGGACCTGGATCGCCGGTTCTGGAACCAGTAGAAGACATTTGCATCCCCAACTGTGCCGAATTTCTCAAGTAATTTTCTTATCCTCACTGTTTCATCTTTGGGTGGGTTGACCATCCCACTGTTGAAGATAGACTCAAGTATCAAGATCTGCTCGGGCTTCGGGGTCCACCTTGACCTCACTGGTTCAGTTCTCTCCGAACCATGGCTTGGATTGTTTGCGTCTCCAACTTGATCTTCCATTGCTGAGAGAATGAGAGAGGTGGGAAAGTACCAGAAACCAGAGTCAGAAAGATGAGGACTACACACACAAGCTATCATCACAAGCTATTTAAAAGGCACGGAGGGAATGTTACTCAGTAACTTCCAAATTACAATACTGCCCCTACTTGCAGCAGCAGAGTAGACAAGCTGCTTTGCAGGAAAGCACAACATGAGGTTAAGATTAACTTGCCCTTCACAGTGGGTTCTTGGCTATTCAGTACAGAATTACTAAAGTACCCTATATCTATATATATCATCAACATCTATCATCACTTCATATAAACTGATCCAGGTGTTTTTTTCTATATATTCAGCAGAATTGGTGATCAACTGATCATAAGGAACACAAAATTCTGGTCCCAAATAGAAATGGCATCAAAGGTAAAATTTAATGAAGAATTTAACAGGCAGACAAAGACCAATTAAAGTCAGAAATATAGAAATTATTAACATAACACACAGTACTACTCATGTCTCACATTTAAAATGTGTATTGTATTAATTGCAACAAACTAATCTCAATCTTTCAACCTAGATGGTAGTCTTCTGAATAGAAAACAGTATTCCAAAATGGTTTTGACTCAAATTTGACCCAATCCTGATTCTGTTCTGGATATGGGTCGATATTTTAGACCACCTTAAACAATAATCAGAACAAGTATGAACTCATAACAACACATTCCGGCAAATTAAACGGGTGGGTGGTTGGATGCAAGGATTAAAGGGGTAAGGAAGGTGGGCCAACCCAAACGCAGTAAACCCAACACCCTAAAAAGGCTAAGACCAAGGTAGGATACATAAGCGGCGTATGGTAATTGGTAAAAGAAGAAAAGATATGAGGTCGGTTTGGTAGATTCACTGTTTTCAGGTGGTGTTTTCGTTGGGTGTGAAAGGAGGAAAGACAAAGGAAGCTAGGGTTTCGGCGTGCAAGTGCATGTGATGGTATGCATGGGAAGATGAGTCTCTGTAAAGGTGGAGAGTGGGACATAGTTCAAAGGAGGAACAATCCAAGCCGTGGTCAAAAAACCGTGCCCTAATTTATTAGTTGTGACGTAACTGTAGACATGGCCTACGGTACAGCTCTGTGACTTTATATTAAACAAGAGGAGGATGAGGGGTCACTGGGTTGGCTTAAACGTCGAACACTTTGCATGCATTGTAATAAAAACAAAAGACCGACCACTTCCGCACGTCCTAGACGCGCTTTTCGTCTCTGCCGCTAGCCGCTTAGGTTGTCACGTAAATGTAGCTCAGCTCATCAGTGGAGCTCCCTCGGCTCGGGCGGGGCTCATGAGTCATGATTCATGAATTACTTACGATAAGAGAAAAGAAAAAACAGAAGAAATGAAGGCTGAAGCTATGGTTTTTGGTTGAACTATTTAGTTTTCACTAAACTGCTATGGAAAAGCCGAAAGCCGCCGCTTGTACTGGAAGAACAATCAAGTTGAGCTTTCCGAGTTTTGCAGCATTATTTATGTTTTGTCTTTATTCGACCCACCTCGTAGAGCCAAAAGCCGCCGCGGAAAGCCCTCCCATGGGCACTCAAATTCAGGCTCGGTTGTAGCTTATCTGAGCCGACCTAATTTGTCTCTATTGACCAGGTACACTTGTTATAAGGAGTAAGGAAAAGGTTTCCAAAGTCGAAAGCTTTAAGGTGAGAGACTAGCCACCCCATTTCTAACATGTGGAGGGATTTATATGAGGAACTCGGACCGTCTCTAATCGACGCTTTGAATTTTCCAGCCTGGTCGAGCCCTAGTTCCTACATCTCTCTCATTTCAGAGTTTCTTTAATTAATTAATATAGTTGTTGTTGAAAAGTTATTGAAGTTTTAATTTAAGAAGACTGTTGAAGGGCTCCACTTGGCAATGAATTCATGGCTTAAACTAGTCCCTCTGGAGATAAGGAAGCAATCTGCAATCTGTTCAAAACCGTTTCTCTTGCAGCCTTATAGCCCTACCATTTGTTTCAGCTTTCTTTAGTTCCCATTGAAAGTCTTAGTGCCTGCTTGGGAGGCCTTTATGCCAGCTTTCCGCTTTGCAAAGTGGGCCACACCCATAATTGAAAAGCCAAATTTATTACTGCCCTTCCACCAAAAAATAGGGAATATTTGTTGAAGCTTCTTTTAGATCAGAGGACTTCAGCTTTGATTGAACTGCGATGACTAATTAAGCTAGTTACTCTTTCAGCTTAGAATCTATGTTTGGTAAGAAAAAAAATATCTGACAAGCCAAAATATGCTTTCGTTAAGCTAAGACATTAACTTTCCAATGAATTAAAGCTACTTTCAAGCCCTGTTTGGGACGGTTTTTGCATTTGGGTTGAGTTGTATTAACGGATCTGTGGTAGTTGAGCATCTATGTTCCAAATAAGCTCACTGGAGTATATTTATATTACAATTGTGTTTTTCGCGTTTGGAACACCAATAGGGCTTTCCAAATTTTCACTAAACACATCTTTTGCAGTTTCCATGTGGATCTCAGCTCGGAACAGTAGAAGTCATGTCCCAAAAGCCCTCCCAAACAGGCACTCAATGGCTTCTTCAACATGGTGCAATCAATGCAACTCCATCAAAGCTGAAGCCCTCCCAAATGGGCTCTAAAGCTAGCTTTGGTGGAAATTAAGTCCATTACTTAGCTCAATGAAAGTGGATTTGGCCTTTCTAGGTTTTTCCCTAAAATAGCTTCTAAGCTTTTCATGTGGAGTCCACCTTGTGAAACCAAAAGTTGTGTGAAAGCCCTCCCAAATTGAAACTTAGTAACTTCTCCAAAACAACTCAGTAAAAGAAGATCAACCAATACTTCGACCCTCCCAAATGGCTCTTTAATTTGGTATTATTGGAAAATGTTTCATGTGAATTGTACCTCTGATGTGGTCTGAGACTTATCTCACCACTAGTGTTTATATTTATCTCAAATACAGCTTCCTAGTTCACTCCATTATACAATGTAACCATAACTCTATTGTATATAAATGATATATTGATGGTTATTATTGTTAGATAGTGTATGCCCTTAGCTCCAATCAGCATGATGTACATTATGACATTTATTGTAAATGAATAAAGTACATATTTGATTCATATTATTATTATGTGTTTCTGCGTAATACCCTTAAACTTGCCCTTAGCTTCAATCAGCATGATGTACATTATGACATTTATTGTAAATGAATAAAGTACATATTTGATTCATGTTATTATGATGTGTTTCTGTGTAATACCCTTAAACTTGACACATATGAGGCTCGTATTAGTTTAAAATCTTCACAGCCGTTGGATAGATCTTGAGAGATTTATTTTGCCAGGACTAACACTGATGTGCCACCAAGTTGGTTGGGGTGGCTTGTCTCAGCTGCCAGGATGAGACATGAGGTACATGAAGTGTGGGTTTTCTTGAAACCCTGAACTGGACCACAATTCCATTATTGCCCTGGACCTTGGAGATAGATGGGTAAAATTGGAATGTTACACTTAACCCCTAGACTCGATTATGATACTGCACTAGGTGTCGTATTGGACTGTCTTTGATATGCCAATCAGTGAGATCCTCCGAGGGGGTCAAAACCTGGGTATGTTGGGACAGTCCGAGAATTCATCTGAGTGGGTGATCATAGTGACAGGATCAGCCCCTTTGTCGGACAAAGTAAATGATCGGGGATGCACTCTCTCTGATAGAAASCTAAATTGCCGCCAGTTGATTTCAACCGTTGAAATTTGTTTTTGCAAAATATATTTATATAAAGATATACATATATATTATGGTTTCAAAGACACCTGAGGAGATTGAGGGCATGAAGGAAGTTCCCTATGCCTCTGCCGTAGAGAGCATCATGTATGTCATGCTATGCACTAGGCTAGACATTGCTCAGGCCGTGAGTGTGGTAAGTAGATACCAATCTAACCTAGGACAAGAGCATTGGACCGCTATGAAAAACATGCTCAAATACCTTCGAAAGACAAAAGAGTTTTGTATGGTATTCGATGGTAGTTCACTACAGATCCTTAGGTATACTGATGCCGATTTCCAGTTAGACCCAAATGATAGAAAGCCTACATCTAGATACATCTTTATGATGGGGTCCTATGTAGTAAGAAAAATAGTCCACAACCCAAACCGAACACATTATCGTAAGTGAGGCTACCTAATGAATGAAGATGTGTTTATTCTAGAATTTGGAATTCAGCACATCACCCATTCCACTGTTGTGTGATAACATTGGATCTAAGAGAGATTGATGTTAAAATGTAGCATCAATGGAGAATGTGGCAGACCCATTGACTAAGCCACTAACACAGAAAGTATTTGAGAAACACGTGGAAAGTTTGGGACTCCGGTTTGTTCCCGATTGGACCTAAGTGCAAGTGGGAGCTGTTAGACAGTGTATTCCCTTAGCTCCAATCAACATGATGTACATTATGACATTTATTGTAAATGAATAAAGTACATATTTGATTCATGTTATTATGGTGTGTTTCTATGTAATACCCTTAAACTGGACATATATGAGACTCGTGTTAGTTTAGAATCTTCACAGCCATTGGATAGATCTAGGGAGATTTATCCTACCAAGGATGACACTGATGTACCACCAAGTTGGTTGGGGTGGCTTGTCTTAGCTGCCAGGGTGAGACCTGAGGTACATGCAGTGTGGGTTTTCTTGAAACCCTGAGCCGGACCAAAATTCCAGTATTGCCTTGGACCTTGGAGATAGATGGACAAAACTGGAATGTTACACTTGACCCCTATACTCGATTATGATACTACACTAGGTGCTAGATTGGGCTATCTTTAATATGCCAATCAGTGAGATCCTTAGAGGGGGTGAGTCTAAAAGCTTAATGAGATCTTTAATATGCCAATCAGTGAGATCTTTAATATGCCAGCATTAAAGAGGAAGTGAGTCTGAAAGCTTAATGGGCCTAAAAGCCCATTTCGAACTGGATTAATTAGATTAATTAAATAGGGGCGGATCTGGGATTTGGATCAGCAGATAAGATAAGGGATTATCCTTATCCACTTAAAGAGTTCAGATCCAAAGAAAGATTTGGATTAAAGGAACTCCTAATTTGATTAGGAAGACTGATCTTTATTTGCAGATAAGATAAGGAATTATCCTTATCACTTAAAGAGTCCAGATCCAAATAAAAGATTTGGATTAGGAAACTCCTAATGAGATTAGGAAATTGTCTCTTTAAGGCTATAAATAAGAGAGCAGGGCGAACCTTCAAAACACATTCACTGAATACAGAGAGAAGACAACATAGTTAGACTGCTCTTGCCGCTCAATCCTATTCGATCTCCAATTCTCGGATTGGATCAAGATTTGATCTTGATATTGTTTCTTGCCAGAAGAAACAATTTAGAAGCTGTGCTCACTATCCCATTTGATTCTTGCTGAAGAATCACTAGTTCTTGGTGAAGAACCTATCGATCCTGCCTCACCCTAAGCTGTGTCATCTTCAGTGGGGGAAGGATGTGGTACTCTCTTTGGGCGTGAACACCTACATTGGGAGGAGCATTCTTGCGTGGATTCCGTATCAGGTATATCCCTCCCTTAATTTGGTTTCAGATTTGGTTCGATTTGGTTACAAGAACAAACCTTGAAAATGTAGTTTTCTAAATTGGGAATAGGATTCCCGGATGGGAGTAAAGAAATTTTTGAAATTTCACCCAACCTTCTTATAGGGTTTGGCTATCCATATGGTGGATCTCCCATCCCTTCAATTACTTTGTTGTTTTCCTAGTTTGGCCTCATAGCCTAATGGCAACTAATGGTGATTTGACCTTTGTTACTTAAAACATCAAGTTTGAGTCAAATCTCAACCTCAACAAGCAATAATGGACACTGGCTTAACTCCCCAATATAACCCATTGTTTATCGATTAAATTGAATAGTGAGAACTATTTGCTTTGGAAAGCACAATTCCTTCCCATTCTGTACACCCATAAACTTATGGGGATCATAGACGGTGTTAAATAGTGTATGTCCTTAGTTCTAATTAAATTGATGTACACAAACATTTTAGTATGATTAATATAAATACATTATTGTTTTTTGTTCAATTGGGGGTGTTTCTATGAATTACTCCTTAAGTTGGATACTCATGAGAGTTGTGTTAGTTTAAAATGTCTTTAGAAATTAGATAGACTTGAGGAGTTTATCTTGACAAGGATAATACTGATGTGTTGCCGAATTGGTGGAATACCAAACTTGGATCATTTTCCAGTTATGCCCCGTACCTTAAAGACAGATAGGTAAGATTGGAAAGTTGCACTTAACCCCATACTTGATTATGATACTACACTAGGTTTTAAACTAAGTTACTTTTGATATGCCAACCAGTGAGATCCATTAAGGGTTAAATATTTAAGCATGTTAGAGCAGTTTGGGAAATTAATTGAGTGGGTGATCAATACTGATAGGATCGGTCCTTTTGTCAAACAAAAAGAACATTAGGGTTAACACTCTCTCTGTTGGAAACCTAAACTACTAATAGTGGATTTCAACTGTATTTGAAATTTGATTTCTAAAATGTATTTATATATTATATTATTATTTTTAGAAAAAGATTTGCAAAAGGTTTTAATCTTGGGATCCATCTAAATAGAGAATGTAATACTGTATTTTGTAGTCAAGATAGAGGTCCTTCCCTTCCCTATGAATAGTGTTTTGATGATTATGGGTTGAGAAGTTAAGGACAAGAAACCATTATAGGGTTAATAACCTCATGGGTTTCATTTTACATAAGTTTATCATCCTTGGATCTTCGTAGGGTGGCTGAATCCAATGATCATTTATGTTTAAATGTTGGGCCCAAACTAAGTATAAATTGACTAGGTCAAAGGTTCATTGCCCTTGTGTAGTGAATTCGGCCTGTCCATTTCTAACAGTAGGGATGAACCCTAGTGGACTTATGTGAGACATTTGTGGGTCCTATGCCATACAATATTTAGGACTAAAATGGCCATGCAACATCTAAGTTAGTAAGCTATTAAAGAAATAGGCCTAAGGCCCATTACTAATATGAATAGTTAAGTGATCACATGGCAACTTAAGTTGTCAAATAACTTAGATAAAAAATAGGTATGGAGCATCCATTCTCTTAAGAAGATAGTGCTTATCTATTTAAGGATGAGTCATAATTCAAATCTGATTTGGATCAAGTCCTAATAGGATTAGGAGAGTAATCTATATAGGGGAGTAAGAGGGGAGAGACGATTCACTTTATTCTCTCTGCCTTCTTACTCTCTTCTCTTCTCCCTATGCAGCTAACAAACCCTAGTTCGAACTAGCTGTGGTTAAATCCATTAGTTCTTTATAGTGTTTTTAGGAAGAACATCAGACACACTCAGACTTACACTACTATAACAAATCCAAGCTAAATTGGAGATCATTTTTACAAAAAAGGCATTGATGAATCAGGCTTCACTTGTAACTATGTCATTTTCAATTGGAAGTCAATTTGGATTTAATATTGGGAGCGAACTACTACTCTAGGAGCTACACATTGTGGTCTCTTTATTAGGTACAATCAGTTTTAATATGGGTTTCAAATCTGGTTTAGTTCAATGCAAGATTGATCTAGAAATTTTGGATCTCAAAATATCGAAAAACTAGTCATCGAATTGAGTTGCAATTTTTTTTTTCAAATTCTGCTAGCAATCATAATAGGTTCACCCACTTGAAGTCTGATTTCCAAGCCTTCCAACAGATGAGTCTATGCCTCCTCCTCAAAGTGGAATATCAGATCTTGACAATAGTGACTAGAAAATTATCAACCCAACCTATTGGTTAATTTCTTCTTTAATTGAGTCCACTCTAGCACAAGTCATTGGACTGCAATCTCCCTTTGAAATTAGGAAGACACTCTGAAAATATTTTCAAATCACGCACGGTTATATAGAGGTCAAATTCTAGTCTGACCCAGATGATAGAAAGTCTACATCTGGATATATTTTTATGATAGGATCCTATGTAGTTAGTTAGAGAAGTAGCCAACAATGTTCCGTAGCAAACTCTACGACTGAGGCTAAGTACATTGTTGCAAGTGAAGTTGCCAAAGAAGCAATTTGGATGAAGAAATTCGTCCAAGAATTAGGAGTTGTACCATCTAGCACATCACCCATTCCATTGTTGTGTGACAACACTAGAGCCATTCCTCGAGGTAAGGAGCCAAGAGCCCACTTAACCCCAAACTCGATTATGATACTACACTAGATTTTGGACTACATTGACTTTGATATGCCAACTAGTGAGATCCATCAAGGGTTAACTATCTAGGTAAGTTGAGACAATTAATGAATTTACTTAAGTGGGTGATCATAATAATAGGATCAACCCCTTTGTCAGATGAAGTGAATATTAGGATTTACACTCTCTTTGATGGAAACCTAAAGGCAGTGGATTTCAATTGAATTTGAAATATGATTTGCAAAATGTATTTATATGTTATATTATTATTTTATGAAAAAGATTTTAATCTTGAAATCCACCCGAGTAAAGAGTGTGACACTGCATTTTGCAGTCAAGGAAGCGGTTCTTCCCTGTGGGTAGTGTTTTGATGATTTTGAGCCAAGAGGTTAGGTGTAAGAGACCATTACAGGGCTGATTACATGATAGGCCTTATCTTATACAAGTCCATTATCATTGGGTCTTCATAGGGTGGTTGAACCCAAGGGTCATTTCTATGTAAATGTTGGGCCCAAACTGAGCCCAAGCTAATTGCGCAAGGGGTCGAATACCCTTGAGCAGTGAATTTGGCATAACCTCTTCTAAGGGTGGGGCTGAACCCTTATGGATTTATGTAAGACCTTTGTGGGTCCTACACCATGCAATATTTAGGCCCAAAGTGGCTATGCAACACCTTGGGACRTGAACCATTAAAGAAAATAGGCCTAAGGCCCATTACTAACATGATTAGTTAAGAGATCACATGACAACTTAAATTATCATGTGATTTGGGTAAAAAAATAGGTATAGATCTAGGTTTGAAGCACACATTCTCTTAAGAAGATAATGATTATCAATTAAAAATAGTCCTGAATCAAATTTGATTTGGATTAGGTGCTAATTAAATTAAGAGATTGCTCTATAAAAGGGACTAAGAGGGTAGGGACATTTTAACCCAAATCTCTCCAATCTCTTGCTCTCTTCTCTTCTCCCTTGCCTCCTAGAAATCCTAATTCGACCCAGTTGTGCTAGAGACTGATTTTCATTAGTTTTCTATTGTACTTTTGGAAGAAAAATGTTAGATACCAAGTTCACACAGCCACATCGATCCAAGCAAGTTAGGAATCGATTTTGCTGAAAGGGTGTTGCTGAATCGGCTTTACACACACACACACACTACGCCAGTTGGAGGTTGATTTTGAGACTGATATTGGGCATGAACTACTACTCTAGGAGTTGTACATTGTGGTCTTCGTATAGTAGTCAATCCCCTATTGTGATTTAGACTTTCACTTAAGGTTAATTAGACCATCACAAAGAAATAAATAATAAATAATAAAAATAATAAAAAATAACAATAATATTATAAATATATATATATATATATATATAGAATAAATAAAAAACAAATAGATAAAATGATGATAAATAGATAAAGTAATAACAATGGCCATAGTAGCGATAGTAATAATAAGTGGACAAATTAAAGAGAGGAAGACATTTTTTTTCATGAAAATCCGAATACCTCTTCTCATTTAGGACCTAAAAATCCTTTTATTTTTTTTACTTTGATCATATGGTAGAATGTTTGCATCATCTTGCTTTGGATAATGTATACTTAGGATCCCTTATGTGGGCCCCACATATTGGAAATCGGAGAGGGGTGCCTAACTCCTTCCTCTCTCATTTGTGTCTTACTCGGACAGGTTCAATTGGTGCCTCAGGTTTGGAGTGACTATTAATTAAAAGATAAATTTTGATATAATTCCCAGAGGTCCCATTACCTCCACCTTACTTGACTAGTGGATGGAAGACTCCAATTCAGCCTAGGTGAATAGTTTTTCGATGCTCATAATAAGTAAAAGAAAAAGTATGGAAACTTTTTTACTCTATTTAACTCAAAAACAACTCCATGGAAGTGTTGGGTTATGTCCAAATAAATCCAAAAGTTTTCTTTGGAGTCCAACTCATTCAAACTCATATTAGAGTTTTAAGGCGGTTATGTGAGTGGTCTAGCCTGTGAAGCTGAGGAGAAAGAGAACAAGGAAGATTAGGGTTTTAAAATCTCAAGAAGATGATAAGGAAAGGGGAAGAAAGTGTGTATTAGAAGTTCCCTCCTCAAGGGAAGGCCTCCCTATTCATAGATAAGGGAACCATGTATGTGTGCATGGAAAGAGAGATTCAAAAACATTCCTAAGACAGTTAAGATTCAAATCCCCAAGACTGCATTTGGAACCGATATAAATCAAGAACTGATGTAAAATTTACATCGGTTCAGTTTTGTAGGCGTTTGGAAGGAGCGTGTAATTATAATTAACGTAAAACTCCACTCCAGTTCAGTTTTGCGTGTATTTGGATGGAGTGGAGTTTTATGTCGATAATCGATGTAAAACCTATTAAACATAAAGTTTTACACCGATTATCGATGTAAATACTACATCAATTTTATTGATGTAAAACTTTACACTCTTTCACCCATCGCATTTTTCAAAAAGTAACGGCCACTTTCATGGTTCAGTGTAAAACCTTATCAATGTATTTTTACACCGATAGCGTTTTACACTAATTTCAAACGCAGCCTAAGCTAATTTGACAAGTACGCATGTTAGATGATAGACAGGGCACTAACTACCTGCCTGTGTAGGTTTGTGAAAATAATGCGTTATGGTACATGAGAGCATGCTTTTGGGCATTCCAGCCAATAATTAGATTACTACTATCATACTGTGGTGGATAACGACCAACCTATGAACCGTTTCCCAAAGTACTTCTATAGCGATATATAAATCCATTCTCTTAAATTAGTTCCCTTACACCTTTCATTGAGCAAAAATCCGGCTTGTCACTTTTTCTTTGATTGTGAGCTATTAGCCCCCAAAATTCTGAAGAACTTAACAAAATTAGCACCAAAATTCTATGGAATTTTTAAATAAAATTAGTTTCCAAATTTTTGAAAAAAAAAATCAAACAAAATTAATCCACAAAATTCTGAGAATTTTCAAACAAAATAAGCTCCCAAAATTTTAAAAAATTTTCAATCAAAATTATCCTCCGAGGGTGATGTCAAAATAGCTCACAAGGAGAGGCTTCATTGTTGATCTACAAGTAGGGGTGCTCACGGTTCGGTTAAGAATCGTGGGGTGATTTTCTTGACCGGACCAATTTGTTCGGTTTTTGCATTTAACCGAACTGAAACTGAACCGATGCAACCGGTTAACTGGTCGACCGGTTAACCACAATTCGTTTTTCCAGTTTTTTTATGACTTCAAAATTTAAAAAAAAAAATGAACTGGAGACAAGGAGAGTGGGAATCTGAGAGAGAAGGAGAGTGGAAGAAATACAGAGAGTTCAGAGACGCGAGAGAGAGCTCAGGGCCTGGGGAAGAATGAAGAAGAAAATTGATTTTTGGGAGCGCCAAAGGCTGTTGCTCGTTAGTCCGTTGAAGCTATTTCTGTTGGGAGCACTGAAGGTCATTGCCCGTTGATCCATTGATTTTTGGGAGTGCCGAAGAGTGGGAGTCGAGAGAGAGAGAGCTCAAAGAGAGAGGGAAAGAATGAGTCTGAGAGAGTGAGAGTCGAAAGAGAGAGGGAAATAATGAGTCTGAGAGAGTGAGAGTCGAAAGAGAGAGTTGGAACTAGTGCTACCGTTACTGAACAAATACAATTTGATGCTAGCCTAGTAATTCTAAGGCACCAAAGAAGAAAACCAGCCAGGTTTGGGAATTTTTT
This sequence comes from Nelumbo nucifera, assembly GCF_000365185.1. The sequence continues at coordinate 3,588,998 of NW_010729119.1, read as the reverse complement.
TATCATCAAGGAAATAGAGGGTAGGGGCTTGAGAGAAGTTTGGAATAAATGTAAAAGTGATTTTAGCTATCAAAGTAGTGGTGGCACTAGCCACTTGAGAAGACATATCAACAAAACATATTAACCAATATGAAAATGAATTAATGCAAACCCAATTTTGGGCCTTAATCATTAATTTCCAATTTTCATTATTCACAAGAAAAAAATGAGACAAACATTAGCAAGATACATAATGCATGTTGAACAACCATTTGTATTAGCTAAAGATACTAGATTTGAAAGACCTATACAAACATCTCTTAATCCAACATATAGAATTTTTTCTAGAAATACAACTAGATTAGATGTTGTAAAAATTATTGAACATATAAAATAAATTTAATTTCTACTTTGGAAAATCTCTCTTCTAAAATTTCTCTTAATTTAAATTTTTGGTCATCTAGGTGTAATTTTAGTTATATTTTTGTAACTACTCATTTTATTGATGAAAATTGGGTTTTATATAAAAGAATTTTAAGTTTTATAAGATTAAAATGGACACATACAAGCCTAGTTATAGCAAATAGTACTTTAAAAACTATACATAATTATGGCATTGAAGATAAAATTTTTTCAATTACTTTTGATAATGCTAGTAATAATGATATGTTTGTAAGTGTTTTAAAATGTTAATTGAAACCTATTTTAGAAGGAACGCTATTCCACATTAGATGTGCTTGTCATATTTTAAATTAAGTGTACATGATGGTTTAAATATTATTTCAGAACATGTTTTAAAAATTAGAAATTGTATTTTATGTATTAGATATTTAGGGGTAAGAAAAAAATTAGAAATTAATGTCATCAATATAGAAAAACAATATAAAAATTTTTATGTTAAATGTCTAACATAAGTGGAATTACACTTTATGATATGTTAGAAAGTAATACACCATATAGAAAAATTATTTCAATTTTTATAATCAAAAATTCCAAATAATATGTTAACTGAATTTGATTTGGAAATGGGAAATTTTGTAAAAAAAATTTTACAAATATTTAATGATTCTACAAATATTTTGCTAGTATTTATTATACAACATTCTCTATTTTACTTAATCAATTGTTTATAATTATTGAATGTTTTTCCAAATATAGAAATGAAGAACAGTTTAAAAATATTGTTGAACAAATTAAAATTAAATTTAAAAAATATTGATAACATATTTCTCCTTTTTATTGCTTACCTACAATATTAGACAATGTATGCCCTTACCTCCAATCAGATTGACGTACACAAACATTTGAATATGAGTAATATAAGTACATTGTTGTTTTATGTTCAAATTGGTATGTTTATGTGAATTATTCAAACTGGACATTTATGAACCTTATGTTAATTTAAAATGTTTTCAACCATTGGAGACTTGGGGAGTTTACCCTAATAGGATTGACACTAATGTACTACTGAATTGAAATAGTTTGTTTCAGCTGTTAAGGTTAGACTCTAAGCATAGTCAGTGGGTGTTTGGAATGAACACTAAACTTGGACCAATTTACACTTATGCTATGTTAGAAAGTAATATACCATATAAAAAATTATATCAATTTTTATAATCAAAGAATTCCAAATAATATGATAACTGAATTTGATTGGGAAATATAATGGGAAATTGTGTAAAAGAATTTTTACAAATATTTAATGATTCTACAAATATTTTGCTAGTATTTATTATACAACATTCTCTATTTTACTTAATCAATTATTTATAATTACTAATTTTTTCAAAGTATAGAAATAAAGAATATCTTAAAAATATTGTTGAAAAAGTTAAAATTAAATTTAAAAAATATTGATAACATATTTCTCCTTTTTATTGCGTAGTTGCAATATTAGGCGGTGTTTGCCGTTACCTCCAATCAGATTGATATACACAAATATTTGAATATGAGTGATATAAATACATCATTGTTTTATGTTCAAATTGGTGTGTTTATGTAAATTACTCCTTAAACTAGACATTTATTAACCCTATATTAGTTTAAAATGTTTTTAGCCATTTGATAGACTTGGGGAGTTTACCCTAATAAAATTGACACTGATGTGCTGTCGAATTGAAATAGTTTGTCTCAACTGCTAAGGTTATATTCCAAGCATATTCAGTGGGTTTTTGGAATGAACACTGAACTTGGACTAATTCACAATTATGCCCTAGACCTTGGAGATAGATGAGTAAAATTGGAAGGTTGTACTTACCCCTAGATTTGATTATGATACTGCATTAGGTTTTAAACTGATGTGCTTTTGATGTGCCAACCAATGAGGTCCATTAAGGGTCAAATACCTGGATATAGACTCCTTAAATTATTTAGTATATATAATTTATTTGAATCTAAAATTAAAAAAACTGGTTCAGTACTACTTAATGAACATGGTAGTAGTATTAATAGTAGTACATCACATTAAGCTAAGGTGTGGTCCTTAATAAGTAAAGGCATTGTTTCCTCACATAAGAGGAAGTAGAATATTTTGATATTTTAGCCTAGTGAACTTAATTTTTATCCTATGCTTTGTCGTATGGCACGTGATTTACTAACCCCACTGGTGTCCATTGTAGCATCAAAGTCTTGTTTTATTGCACGAAACAGGGTGCCAGATGAAAGAAGAAGCCAGATGACAGATGAAACTTTAGAGATGTGCATTTGTCTGAAAAATTGGTGAATGTGGAAGATAGACTATAAGATAAAGGAGGACATATGACACATTGTCCAATTTATCACCAAAAGAAAGGGAAAGTGGGACTTGAAGAAATTTTTTTGATAATTGCAAATTTTGAAATTATTGTAAATTTTGAGATTTTCAAATTTATTTGTACCTTTTATTTGTATTTTTTTTTCAATTCCATTGTAAAATTTTATTCTCAATTTCTCTATAGCATTTTTTCAATTTCATCGTATTTTCTTAAATTTCATTTACTCATTTTATATTTTTATTGTATGAATTAATTATTCGTATGGAATTAATTTTTAAGATGGTTTTTTTTTTTAATTATTGTTGCAATCATTGAATTTGTCATTTACTCCAAATTTTCATTATTTTTATAATTTTTTTGAAGTGAACTGCAAAAAAATGAAAATGGAATAATATGGGCCTGACTGGCCCAACCCGGGCTTGTGCTGGGCCCCACCCCCAACCTTGGTTATGTTGGCACGGCCTGCTACAGTGCAGTGGCACGAAAATGTGGGCCATGCCAGCCCGGCACGGCCCACATTACAACTAGTGGTGATTACTACGAGAGATAGGTATTCTCTAGCCCCTACATTCCTTAGCATATCTGTACCATGATTTGGACGTGGTTTTTAAATCCTTTTCCACAAAAGCCTCAGTGATTTCTTTTGTGAATGTAATATTTCTATACATGTTCTTCTTTGAGCATTTTCCCGGAATCAGTGTTCTCGCAACACCAGTATTTCTAATGAGTTATTAATAAGACTCTTTAATGATTCTCGGTTAGGGTGTCAAACGTAATTGAAAAATCGATTTTAAATTCAAGATTTAATATAATTAAATTGAATTCAGATATCATATTCATTTTGAATAATTAATCCGATTCAAATTTAGATATGACCTTATTCAATTTAATAAATATCCAAATTCGACTGTTTATTTAATTTTTATATATAATATATAAATATTTAAATGTTTTATATAATTTATATATTTTATAAAAATAAAATATTTATTTAGTTTGGTTTGGACCAGATGGCTCCATTACTATGAAAGTCCTGAGGGGATGATCATTACCATTACTGTACCTAGTTAGATCGAGTGATTGAAATGGCTGGAAAGGTTCCCTTCGGTGGCAAAAATCTGAAAACCTCGGTTGTCTGATGGGTTTCACGTGTATTGGGTTTAACAGATGGGGATGTCAATGGGTCGGATTTGGCATGGGTTTACATCAATCTTAACCTAACCTTACAGTGCCTCAACCCGACCCGACTCGTTTCAAAACACATGTTTTTCAAACTCGATCTGACCTTATAGGGTCTCACTCGACACCGACCCAACCTGACCCATAACATTTCAATTGTATTTTTTTAACATATTTTGAAAACCTAAAATTGATCAATTTAGGTTAGGAAATTGTTTTCCCATTTTTTATAAAAAAGAAAAGAATCAAAACCAACATATAAATAAATCTTAAACTTTAAACCTATAGAGTTGGAAGTCAAAAAGTTATAAGAATACTTTTATATATGTAGGGTATCGTGATCTAACGGGCGGGTCAATCAAAACCCAAACCCAATTTGGGTTAAGTAATCAAAACCCTAACCTGATCCTAATGCTAAATATATTGATCCTAACTCAACTTTATAGAATCGGGTCAAGCCAAATTTACCATTTAATCCGACCCACTGACATCCTTAAATGTTTGGGCAGGACGCAGTTTGTAAAATAACAAGAGGGGAAGCCAACTGCTCGATTACTTTCAAAGGTGTCTCCATACAAGTGAAAACAAGGTAAGAGTAAGATAGTCCCTAAGGTACATTTGATTTAGGAAGAGGAACGTGAGGTACAAGACGCCTTGCCTATTTCAAAAAGGCTTTCACATCCTAAGGATCAGGGCGTCACTATTCAGTTTTGAATCCCTCACAGTCTTCACCCTCTAATGACCTCCCACTCCCCCAATCAAATTTGGTGCATGGTTATGGGAATTAAATCTGCATATATGCTGGAGGGAATCTCCTAACATACCGGTACCCCTCAGATGGCGAGGACTTGGCTTTTGTTCAAAGCCTATTGATTGGGTCCCCCCGAGGTCTGCGGAATTTTCTAATTTTGGAAGAGTTGTGTTCAGTTTCTATAGAAGCATGTGTTTTGACTATGGTTTTCGATCTGCTATTGACTCGAATGGTCGGACCGTTTGGCTGAGGAATCATTCAGATAATAAGTTCTGTTTTACCCCAAACTCGGTTCCTAGCCAAAAATCATTGAATCGGTCAATGATCTATTGACTTGGGTGGTCAAACCATCGATCCGTTCAATAATTTTTGACTGTTTTTTATTTTTAATAATTTTTTATTTTTAATTTTTGTTGTCAGAATGGACCATCCGTTCAAACCAGACGATCGATCCAAAAATTAGTGGCCAGAACGGTTCTATTTCCAGATTGTTTTTTAAAACCATTGTTTTGACATCTTTACTTCTGTAGGTCCACCCAGTTCCGAGTGAGTTGAGATTATTTACTCCTCACAGAATTGGGCCTCATACGGACTACACAATACTCCTAACTGTGTATTAGAAACATGTTCTCATGAAATAGGTGTAAGGACCAATTTTGTTAGGAGCAAATATGGACTCACCTCAATATTCTTATGTTCTCCCCGTAGAGGGCTCTACATCATTAATAGAAACACGATCAATTAATGTAGTCATGACCAGGGTCTCTCCTAGTGGTCGTTGCAGTCACATCCTACGAAACCTATACAGTATAGTTATTTTCTTTCAAAGTCTAGTGGTGAATCCACTCCTGACAAAGTTGGTCCTTACACCTACCTCAAATCACTCATAGCTGTGCATTGGGAATATCTTGCAATTTTATGTTTTAGTTCATGAGAACATGTTCACAGCTAGGAGTGTTGTGAGGTCTGTATGAAGACCAATTATATGAGGAGCAAATCTGAACTCCATTGAAATGGGGATTGCTCCAATATTGAAAACACTGAGGTGGAGCCCTTGCCACAGGGAATCAGGCCATGTTCCCTTAGGTGGTGAAGAAGTAATAGGATTTGAGATGTGTATAGTACTATGTATGCCTGGTCTTTGTATTTATGTTTTTTTTTTTTTTTTTTTATATATTGATCTACTGTGCATACTGTGCATAGGTTTAAGTAAGAAAAAGACAAAAAGGTAGGGTGACGAGGAGGAGCAATGGGAAGAAATTATTAACACACTTAGTGACCTTCAGGCAGAATGCAACAAATAGGTGTTGGATTGGGCATTGGCATCTATAGTAAAAACATTATATTTGACCCGAAAGAAACACCAATGATATCGAATATTGTATTGATAACTCAAAACATTTGTGATAGAAAAAAATATATTCTTCTAAAATTTATATAGACCAACCTAAAATGGAGTCTGAATCTTCCGCCCACACCAACTTTACCTACGTTACTCTCGCACCGACACATGAACAACATCTCATCCTCATATATAGTATTATGTCAATGATACCGAACACAACCATAGTTAGCTTGGTGTGCCAGTATAAAAAAGGCAATTTAACGTAGTTCCTTAAGAGGATGTTGCTGAGCTCCTAAATAAAATGTTTTACCCATTATATACATGAAGCTTGTCACCAAGGTAGACCTTATTTCATTGAAAATCTTGCTTTTTCGGAGGTCGGGGGTCGTTCGTTTGCACCTTTGAATTGCTCATCTGAACATCGAAAATACCTCCAAATCGTTCAACGCCCAATCTATCTCCAAGCACATTCGGATGTAGCAGACAAAATGCGATTCCATCTATGCCTCTTTCTTTCTCTTTCTCTCTCTCTCTCAAAATACAAAACGCCGAATTAAAGTCTTTCCTCCTCCTTTATTGTAGTGAACGGAAGAATCGAAGAACCAGATCACCAACTGTTTTGTGTATCTATATTCCTTCTTCTTTGCTCCCTCTTTCTTCTTGACGAAAAGGGGCGAAGCTATCAATATAGGGGTGGAGGCAGGAGTTGGACTACGACGGTGCGAAGAGGATCAGTCCGAAGACCTGGTTGAGGAGGAGAGCAAGGTGTGACTGTTGAAAAGGTACCTGGAAGACCAGCTTGGATTGGTGGGGTCGGTCTATGATTATGACAATGATGGCTTTGGAGATGTCGAAGAAGTTGATGATGATGATCTCCTTAACAACACCACCCCTCTTCACCCCTCTTTTGCAATGATTGACAGAAGCAAGATTAAGATTCCCCTCTTCACCCACTCTTCTTCTTCTTCTTCACTACGGTGATAGAAGAGAACATGATCGTCATTCGTCAATGGTGCTCTTACCACCACTGCTTGCGAAGATGCCCATATGAAAATGAAAACAAAACATTTGAGAGAAAATTCTCTCGTAAGTGTGCCCCTTTTAAAAATTAATAAAAAATGATACCTCTACCCATCCCCTGTTTTTTCATTTTCATGCAAATGACTAAAGATTCAATCCATTTGGAGTTTTTGTAACTATATTTTATTTCTCTTTTTCTCTTTTTCCAAAATTCTATTTTTTTTTTGTAAATACCTATGATGATTTATTTATTAATTTATTTTACTATTTTTAATTTGCTTTATCATTTTCATTTATTGGTATATTTTGTATTTATTTTACAATGTTGAATTATTTTATAAAAAATATTTGTAACATTTAATCATCCTTAATAGTATATTTAGTATTTTTTAATTAAGTTTTTTTGGTATTTTATGCTTTTTAAATAGTAAAGGCAAAATTTTAATTTTACATTATATTTGATAACATTAATTTTTATTAATATTATTATATTAATTGTTATTAGTATTATTATAATTTGCACTTACTCTGATATCATTTTTGATAATATTATATGATATTTTTTATTTTTATTTTTTATTATTTTTATAATATTAATATTTTTTTACTCTCTTAAATATTATTTATTGGTCTTTTTTATTATTTTTAATATTTGATTGTGTTAGTTATTTTCACTTATTTTTGTTTCAAAAACAACATGAGCGGTAAATTTATAAAATGCACAATTTTCAGATGTTACAACACTTAAATTTCCAAACAACTCCACTATATTCCTATGTTTACAAAAGCCAAAAAGCAAAATTTCCACCGAGTGCTTTGAGAGCCTTTTCAGAGTTTTTTTTTTTTTTTTTTTTTTTTTTTTAATTTTTTGCTTTTCAGACTTCATACATCAGATTTACCAACAACGCCTGAGTATGAACTATGTGATAGTTAGGAAGGCCAAGTTCAGTGGGCTCTCTCGTACTTGTTGCTTGGGTAAAAGCATTGCATGAGCTGAAGACCTTCCTTTGGTTTTAATGATGTCTTAGTTGTGATCATTCTTGGCTCTATTGATGTGCTGAAAATTGTTGTAAAAATAGTAAATAAAGAGGTAAAATGGAACTTATCGGTAATCGCTTTCCAAACCGAAGTTTCACTGTTGTGATGTTGTAAAAACTCGGAACGGAGAATTACAGGGAAAAGGAGGGCTGAGTCGTGCCACTTGATCACTCGACTTAAAACCGTATTTGCTCCTACAGTGCAGCTGGGTGATCGCAAATCAGTCACCAAGATATAACAGCCCACCAGCCACTAGTAGGCGTGCACTCGCTTACCAGACCTCCGTGAACCACAGAAAGGATGATGCTCAGATTACAGAGAAGACAAAGAAGAAGATTATTGAAAGAAAAATGTTGTGTGTGACTAGGTCGGCCAACACTCTTCTTATAGAGTGCTCTCAGACCTGAATGGACATAGATGCGTCCTTTTAGATAGGAACCTCTTCAGAACAATGCACCTATTTGAAGAGGCACAAGGAGGAAGAAGAGACACGAAAATGTTTTAATTTAAAATTGAATTCGAAAATGAAGAGACACAATTTTAAAAAGTGAAAAAGTTTAATTCAGTTAAAACAAAATGATTCGGTGCATTGTGCTTACACACACACGCCCACACCCCAACCCGCCCACACCCCGGCCCGGCCCGGCTCGGCCCGGCTCGGGAGAGTGGAAAAATTCCCAAATTTCTTAGTATAAAATATTTTATATCATAAATTTATTTTTTAATAATACCACCATAATTTATTAAATTTAAATTTAATTTTTTAGTTTAAATCTTTTGAACAAACAAACCAAACCGAAAATAGACCCAAACTGATACAACCCAAATTGATGGGTTTTCACTAATGATCAATTGGTTTTAGGTGATAAACTCCCAACCAAACCAAGTCAATTTGGTTGGTGAAACAACCTACAATCGAACTGAACCAATCCTTGAACTCTCCTAATTTCAACTAAGCTAATAGTCTAAACTCTAATAAATAACAATAGTTTAATTCAAATAATTATTGAAAATTTATAGAAAAAATACACAATTATTGAACCTAAATTTATAATGAAGATACAATAGATATCTAATAAAAATACAATAAATGCTAAAAATATGTTAAATTAGTCAATAAATAGTGTAATCTCAAATAATAGTTTAACCTCTAATAAATATTAATCAATATATTATAAAAAATACACAATTACTAAAAATAAATTTATAACAAAAATATAATAAATATGATAAACTAAATTTCAAAAATTAAATAAGAGTTCTTTAATCTACAGTAATTATTGGCAATTAACTATTAAATAAAAAAATAGACTTATAAATAATTATTGAAAACATATTTATCAAAAAATACAATAAATAATTGCTGAAAAAGTAAATATTAATTTTAGTATATATATATAAATAAATAATGAATATACACTGTTATTGTAAAATTATTACTAATAATTATTATTTTTTAAAGTTATTTTCTATAATTATTAATTGATACAAGTGAGATTAGTTATTTACAATAATATTTAGTTATTTTAATAATATTGTTGTTTAAAATTTTAAAATATTAATTATTTATTGAATTCAATAATCCATAAAATTATAATTAGTATTACTATTACATAATTCGTGATTGATTTTGTGAAATATTAAATTGTTATTAATATGAGTATTATGAAATCTATTATGATTACTTTTATACTTTTAAGAATTTTTAAAATTTTTTAAATAATTTCGTTATTTAACTATTTAAAATTTAGTCATGTTAAATATTTCATTATTTAAATATTTAAATAATATGTAAAATATTTAAAATTCTTCATTATTTTAATGTTATTAGGCAATGCTAAATATTTTGTTATATAATTAATTAGCTATTTTTAAAGCTTTGCTATTTAAGTTATTTAGTTATTGAAATATTTAAATAATGCTTTATTTTTTAATGATAAATTTTTATTATTTGAATAACATTTAAATTGAATAATTCAAAAAATTGTAATTTATATTGTTACTACATAATTTCATGATGAATTTTGTAAAAAAAATAGAATTATTAATAATATGAATATTATTAAATCTATAATAATTAATTTGTGTTTTGAATAAATATTTTAAAGTTAGTATATAATTTTGTTATAATTTTTAAATATTCTAAAATTTTTAATTGTAACTTTCATTGGATAGATGTAGATAAAAACTGGGGGAGAGGATAAATAGGAATTAGAGATTGTTTAGGAGGGAATCTCTCTACTAATTAGAGATGATTTAAGAGAAATAGAAGTTAGGGATAATTTAGAAGATAAATAGGAAGGAGAGACTATTTAGGAGAAAGTGGTGCTACTTGGCTAAACATTAGAAAATCAAATCCCTCATTCTTTATGCTTGTTAGAAATAGTTAATCCTATGTTATTTCCTTATTGGTTTAATGGGTAATTATGTAGAGTTAAAAAATAAAAAATCAAGAAAAAACAAAAAATTAGGAAGGTGGTTTGGAGCACGGAGAGGCATGGTGACATGGACTATCTTGCTATATAGTAAAACATTTGAATGAGAAGCTTTTCATCTAACCTATATTGGAACATATCTCCATAGAAGATTTTGAGATGGGTTTGGGGGCACCCTTTGCCATTATAATTTTTTAGTTTAGGCATCTTAAACTTTCTGGAAGACTTGCAACAAGATATAAGCATAACTCCTTGAGGTTTGTAATCCCTAAGTTGTGGATCCCTTTTAGCATTGGACACCCTAGGGTCTTCCTCTTCAAAATCATTGACTTGAGTGATTGTTGGTGCTAAGGGTGACTTGGTTAAAGTGGTGGGTTATGGCCTTGGAGCTTGAGGTGTGGTACAGGCAAGGTTCAAAGTATCGATACGTATTAGCCCATATCAGTCTATATGTATCGTGCCGATGGCTTCCCGATATGCTCCTCCAGGGGTTGTAACGGGTCAGACCATGGTTCAGAGGGTAGTCGGGCCTTAAACCAACCCATCTGAACCTGTTTTGAAAAAAAATAAAAAAAAATACCAATATAGGCCGATTTGCTGATAGGGAGTATCGGCCTATGTCAATACTTTGAAAGCACCAAGTAACTTTTGTTACATGAGAGAGTCTAATCGAGTAAACATCTCCAAAACTTTTCTTGAAGAAAGATATCTCAGTGATCTAATCAAATTATCAAGAATTGTCATTCTGTTCTCATGAAAGCACTAAGTAATTTTTGGACTATGCTGCAAACCAACACGAGGACTAGAAGAGTTGTAACCTGATCCTTTGCTCGTGCCATGGTGACAGAAGGAACAAACTTGGAAAATCTGGGGTAGAAAAATACTACCATGGTGACAGAAGCAACACTCTCAACATTGGTAGTATTTTTCTACCCCAGATTTTCCAAGTTTGTTCCTTCTGTCACCATGGCACGAGCAAAGGATCAGGTTACAACTCTTCTAGTCCTCGTGTTGGTTTGCAGCATAGTCCAAAAATTACTTAGTGCTTTCATGAGAAGAGATTGATAATTCTTGATAATTTGAAAGGATTTGATTTGGAATTTTGAATTATGGTGGTTATGATTTTAATGACAAATTTGATAATTTGATGTAATTTAATGAATCTTTGATGCTTGATTTGCATTTTAATGATTTTGATGATTCAAAGAAATTTTGTAGATTCAATAGTTTGCGGATAATTTGCTAGTAAATTTGTTAAGTTTGATGTTTTTTGATATCAAATATGGTCATTCGATGTATATATTTGCCTTGATTAGTTGATGGGTTTTGTATTTGAGAGACAATAATGACCCAAAAAAATAAGAAAGTTCTTCATTAATTCTCAATACCTGCAAAAAACCACTTTTCAAAACAAAAAGGGGAAAACGAACACAACAGTCTTGATCAATTGGGAAAGATGTTGATGTCATAATAACTCAGGGTGCCTTCTAGTATCGAAATTCAATTTTCCACTTGCATTGTATATGCCACCATTCATTTGACCAATTCTTCATATTTGATGTTGGCCATTGCGATGTCATTTCTAGCTTGGTGGAGTTGGTTACGAGTCTTCATGGCTTCATCTTTGAACCTCAACTTCTCTTGAAGGGCCTCTAATAGCTTCTCCATTGTTTCATAATAGATTTCCAAGGCCTCACATATCTCCTTTCTTTGATTCTCTAGTTGCTCCTTTAACTCAGTAATTTCTTTCCTCAAGTTAGCCTCTTATTTGCTTCCTCATTAAATCATTGTGCCTTCCAATCCTTACCTCTTGTTCTTCATTTACTCTATTTTTCTTATGAAACTCTAGTACTGCTTTTAGATAGACATCATCTAGAGGTTTCTTAAGAGATTCATTTGATATAGTACCTTTGGATGGAGGCCTTATAGGAGTGGGGAGCTTGGGTTGTAGTGCTAAATGCAATGGAAAACTTAGGTTACATACCCATTCTTAGTTTGCATGATCACACATTGGCTGGGGATGGGTTGCAAGGTTGAGAATTCCCTCTTCTTGGAAGCCCAATGTTTTCTAAATCTCCTTTCCATATTCCCATAATACTTGATGAAAACAACCATATCCCCTTTAATGTTATCAGTGGTTGGGATGAACTACAATAAGCCTAGATACCATAAGACTCCCACTGGACATATGGGGATGATCCATATATACCTTCCAATACCATGCTTTGCTACCTTCTATTGCTAAATAGGTTGATTACATCCCCTTTGGATAGACAATCCAATGTTCTAGTTAATCTTTCTTTTAGTGGCCCATTGCAACAATAACAGGTTATGTCTCTCTGTTAATGCCACTGATTGTGGATTGGTGCTCAGAATTTCTTTGACCCTGTATGTTGGATGAGACAAATTTTCCAGTATGGATAACCAAATGTGGCAGGTGTTGTATTAACCAAATCTGCAAAATTTAAAGGGATCTCTAAAATGGCCATACTCTAAATGCGTATAACATGGTTAGACTCTATAATTTTTTTCAAGATCATGGAGACTAAGGTAACTAAAGATGCTTCCTTAACTTTGTACAGCACAGTTACTAGCCTTGCATGGATTCGTTTGCGGTCATGCAAGGAGAGCAAATGGCCCACAATGACCATGAACAAGACATTTTTCTGTTCCTCTCTATCTTTGTCTTGTTTATCTGGCCTAAAGATTTGGGTGCTCCATTTTAGGAGAAAATTGGCATTGAGTGATTCTTCTAGCAGGGGGGAAGGAACCAAGACTCCAAAGGGACCTATCATCCAAAAATTGTACAATGTAGGGCACTAAAGGCTAGGTACGATAAGGGCCAAGTGTGTTTCGATGGGATAGCTGTGATGAAGGTGGGAGTGGTAGAGGGTACGATGGTGCGATGATGGTAAGTGCACTAAAGGGGGCGGTGAAGGTGTTAGACAGTTTTGTATGCCCTTAGCTTCAATCAGAATGATGTACTTTATGAGTTTATTGTAAATGAATAAAGGTACATATTTGATTCATGTTCCCTTGGTATGTTTCTGTGTAATACCCTTAAACTGGACACTTAATGAGACTCGTGTTAGTTTAGAATGTTCACAGCCAGTGGGTCGG